>JAVJIF010022881.1:0-96616 GCA_038442645.1 Agave tequilana | reverse complement strand
GAGACACTAGCAAGGCAACGGTCCGAAGTTCACCAATTGGAAGTCTGTAACGGATGAAAATTGTTTATAACTGGCTCAAATTTTCTTTATGTTTAGCTCTTTATTGTAGAACATGTTTTCATTTCTTTCCTGTGTACTTCTTTTCAGCTACTAATTCCTTGTAGTGGCTTTCAGGATAATACTGGAAAGGAAAACAGCAGCCACCTCTCTCGGGATGAGGTAACTGGGACTCTGTCAAAATCTCATAATAAAGAAAGCCAGAGGTATAATTCTCGTAGAGAAACCCTTGCCACAAGTATGCCGCTATAAGAGAACAGCAAGTCGGCACTCAGACTCCATCCTACTGTGAAAGAGAAAGATACAGCTACAGCTTCAGTCTCTTTGCTCGACTCAGGTCACTCCCAAAACCAGCCAGGTAGCGGTTCGGGCATCTCATGATTCTCATCCCCAGGACTGTCATCTACTTGGGCATCAATGAAAACTGGATTTCAAAATTTCAAGGCTAATGTTGGTGCAAAGAAGTTTCTTCCACTGCGACAGCTTCAAGACGCTACTTCGTTTCACACCCGTGTGTCATCGTCCGAGTCCCTTGATGAAATATTTCAGAGACTGAAACGGAAACCTAGTAGAGATCAAAATGGGAACTACGGCTATAATGAGAGCGATGATGGAGAAGATATTTGAACTCTCTGATAAGATCTAATACAGTGGGTTCAGAATTTGTGAAGCCAACAAGTGTACAGATTGCGAAAAGATCTGTCCCTACAATTTTTTCAACCGTGGATCTCCTGAAAATTGCCAAGGGGATATTCTGACACCATCCCTAAAATCTACATACGTGTATTCATAGGTCATAGAGGGGAGAGGCAACATAGCTTGATAGATATTTGGTTATGTGCTCAGTTCATTTTTTCTGTAAATATCTGTAATCATTTGTTAGAACTGTGGCATATACATTAATGGATCTTAGGAATACAAAGGGGTAATCTTGTAAGCTGTGTGTCTGTTGTATGATCAGTTCCTCGGTGATGAAATAGCCGTTACCGTAATAACATCTGGGATAGGGTTGCTCAAGCTGTGATCTTGATGTATTTGCCTTGGGAGGTAAATTTGTTGAAAGATAAACTCAAACAAAGTCCCTTGGAGTTCCCATACAATATTAATTAAGGAGATGAGAGGTCAAATGCATTATGTAGTTTGTATTACTAAGAGTTATTGTGAAGAAGTTTAAGAGTCATTGTGAGAAGTTTAAGAGTCATTGTGTGTGGAATTTCAATGTTTGTGGAATCTCAAGAGTCATTAGGAGTCTATAAATAGTGTTGTCATCCTTGAATGAAAAGATAAGCAGAATAAGTAAGAATTTGATAGAAAAGAAATTTTTTGCTCTTGCTCCTTGCTCCTCCTCCTCATATTTCTAGTTCTTCTTTGTGGCTAACAAAATTGACTAGTTTAAGGCAAATTGTACTGTAAACACTACAAGAAATTTTCATTCTTTTGTGGCATCTGTTCTGATATTTGCAGCATGAGCCTGATGATATGCTATGGGAACAAGCGAGGATTTTCTCTGATGTGAGAATTGATATTGTTTTTTAGGAAACAAATTGAAGTATGTAGATTTTTAGATCAGGAGCTTATTGCAAGCAAAGTCACAGGCACTCGTGTTGGTATCAACTAGTTTGCTGATTATTACAATATAATTGTAATATTCGAGTTGTTGCTTCACGTGTGTTTGACTGCTGGGAGGGAATTGGTAAAAGAAAGGAGGAGGGTCACGTCTATTGACAATTCAAAGTTGTCACATGGAAGTGGAAGGAAAAAGAGAAAATATGATAAATGTGTCCCATTGGAATGGTTCAAATATTTTATGTTTTTAACTTTGAATCTTGAGAACAGAAGAGAATGAATTAATGCAGGGAGATGAAAGATGAGCAAGCATGCAGCTAGTTTTGAGTGGTGCTGGGAAGTCAAGAAGAACCAGAGACAATAAATGAATTATAAAAGAAGATCATGTGCAATATTTAATCATAAGTAGGGACAAACTCATTTCCATTCCCCAACAAGAAAGTGGTGGATCATTAAATTTTCTATTTAGTTTTTTTTTTTTTTTTTTTTGTGGCTTAGTTAAGGGGGGCGGACGCAAAGCACTCCATGTCGCGCGCGACGGCTCGAACGGACGACCTCTTACGAATCTGAAGCGACCGAAATGTCATTTGTGGGGACAAATTTTCTATGTACATGCAAAATCTGTATCTTTTTTTAGAAGACTAGCAACTTTCTGCACTCAATCATCTGATTTTGGCAAAACAAGAATGTCCCCATGACTAATCAACCAATCAATTTTCCCTTGCGTGAGCATACAGTAGCTTAATGACCCAACAATTATAGTTTCATCATTCTTTTATTCCTGGCCAGCTACTCATTGATTCTGTCTTTTTAAGCTATAAATCCGTGTCTTGTTACTTGTATATCTTTACATAACTTTCTTGTCTTGTTACCTGTCTATTTTTCTATCTTTTATATTATTATTATTATTATTATTATTATTTTGAGCAATTGACGTTGCAATTCTCATGAACACCAAATCGGCAAAAGGAAAAAACATAAAAAAAGAAGAAAGGACAAAAAAAAAAAAAAAAAAATCTTTCTATGCTTTTTATCCTTTGAAGCACCAAAAAGTAAAATAAACAACAAATATTTTCAGCAATTCATCCATCTTTTCTTTATCTCTTTTGTGCAGATTTCAGATACATGCACGAATAACTTTTTCCTCTTCTGTAAAAATGGACACCAAAATAAGAAAAAAAAATTCAAATTAACAAACACAATTAATCTTATGATTAAGAGAAGACAACCCATTTAGCAGAAGACCTGTCATTCATTGTCCTGGAGCACATCAGCTCACAAACCCTCCCCTCTATCTTCCCATCAACTTAGACCAAAACCCCTCCTCTTCTTCTTGTACAAGTTGTCTCTCTCTTCTTTGTCTCTTCTTCATGCATCACAAAAGCCAAAGACCTGCTCTTCTTCAGTGGCTCCTTCTCCTTGTCCTTGTGAAGAGAAGAAGAGAGAGTATCTGAGTCTGCAGGAAAGGATGAAGAGGCTGCGGAAGAAGAATTGGAGAGGCTTGTAGTGGATGAAGAAGAGGAGGCAGTGAGGTGAGAGAGCCTCTCTCTGAGGCAAAAAGGGCAGACTCCCTTTGATTGCGTGTGACTTGGGTGCCTATTGCAGTAGTATCTCTTGTCCATCCCTAAAGCTTTGTGTTTGTTTTGAGTGAGAGAGAGAAGAGAGAGAGAGAGTTGAAGTCTTCTCGTTTTATGAGAGAGAGAGAGAGAGAGAGAGAGAGAGAGAGAGAGTATTGAAGTCTTCTTTTTTATAAAATTGTGATGAACGTAGGTGAGGCGTAGTTTCAAGGATGATTCTTCCATGTGCTTATCTATCAATTATTTTGCTTTTAATAAATATTAATTTGCAGACTTGGGATTAATCAGAATTTGGACTAGAACTTCTCATAACTTGCCTCTTTTTTATTTTAGTTGCCAAGAAGAAGAAAATAAAAAGAAATCTCTATATGTATCCTATGTCTTAGGATTCCAAAGCTTCCTCTCAGGGCGCGTTTGGGTGCAAGGAAGTGGGCGGAAGTAAGTAAATGGGGAAGCATAATGCTCACGTTCTCTATCTATCCAAACATCGGAAAGAAAAAATGAGAAAACTCCTTTTCCTTTTCTCTTTCTCTTTTTACATAATTGTAGGGAGAGAGAGGAGATAAAGGAGATAGAGGAGATAACACAGATATCAGAAGTCAAAGGGAGCGAGAACGACATTGAAGCAGGCCTGGACAGAGCCCCGTCGACCGCCCAGTCAACTGGTGGATAGAGCCCGTGGACCGCCTGGTCGACCAGTGTGCACGACGTGCACAGACATGGCCCGGTCGACCGCCGTTTCGACTGTGGCAAAGGAACGGTTGATCGCTCGGTATCGACCGACATAAGCCAGCTCTCGGTTGGTCCCGATCGACCAGCCGTCGGCCGAGGACAAGGGCAGGCCGACCAGCCGGTCGACCGACAGACGCGTTTTGCTCTCCTTCTGGATTCGGACTCTTTTTTTATTTTGGGGTCGAATCCATCAGGGTTTCCTAAATCCCTAGGACTCTCTGATTATAAATAAGGGCTAGAGCCTCATTATTGTATCCCTGAAAGTATCCCTCTGGTATTAGTTTGTATTGATTGTTGAATCAATAAAATCTCTCTCTCACTTGCCCTGAGGACGTAGAAAATTCCGAACCTCGTTAAAATTTTTGTTGACTTGCTTTCTCTATTATTTCTCTGTTCTTGTCGTGTGGGTATTTCTCCCGACTGCATCTATCTCCAGTTGTGAATTTTTTATAGGTTTTACCACGCGTGCAACAAGTGGTATCAGAGCATCCCAGGTTCGTCGTGGGATCGTGTGTTCGATTCCGAGGGTATTAGTTGTTGTTTGACGGAGATCGTGTGTCATCTCTGATCAGCATTGTGACTGTTTGTGGGATCGTGTGTCGATCTTAAAACAGCGTGTGGATTGCTCGAGGAATCAATTCGGAGGAGTAAATTGCTTTCGGAAACTCTTCGAGGGTTCGCGTGGAGGTAAAGATCCTATCTTTATCTTGTTTGTTTTATCTAACTCCATTTGCTTTCGCATTGCTTGAGGAATCAATTGAGAAGATGACTGAAAATAGTACATCTTCGGTGAAATTCGTGAATCCACATCCGTTGAGAATTTATGCGGTAAGTTCGACGGTAAGACAACTTCGGTATGTAGAGATGTGAGGTGATGGATGCATTGACGACATCAAACCTTGAAGACACTCTACGGTTAGAGAAGAAACGTGATTCAACTACTGAAAAGATTGGGACACTTTGAACCGAATGATATGTGGCTTGATCAGGCCTTATTTGACACAATATCAAGTATAATGTTTGCATGAACATCTGCGAGGCAGCTGTAGGAGATCGTGGAGAAAAGTATCTGATGAAAAGCGTCGAATCGCGCTGCAGTTGAAGAGTAAGCTTTATCGTTTTCAGATGAAGAGAGGATCTCCATTGACGAACACATGAATAGCTATAAAAAGCTTCTTATAGACCTGGTTAATGTGGATGTGGAGATCGATGAAGAAGATAAGGCGGCAATTCTATTGAATTCTCTTTCTGAAGAAGAGTATGGGACCTTTACTCTTACATTGATTAATGGAAGAAAATCTTTTAACTACAATGAGGTGTTTGTTGCTCTTGTGAATTATGAAGAAAGGAGGCAGGACAGATTGTCTTTTTCAGGGAGCACGACAGTAGAGGCATTGGCAGTAAGATACAGGAGTTCCATTCGGAAGGGTAGAGGTGATCAGAGAAGATCAAAATTCAGATTAGATTTCAGATATCTGAAGAGGAACCAGTGCGCCTTATGCAGAAAGCTAGGACACTGAAAGATTGATTGTTAGAAGGCCAAAGGTAAAAATGAGTCAATGACTGAGGCAAATATCGCACAGGTGGTCAGTACTCATGCCAGTACTTCACAAGCGGATGGATCAGACTCAGACTCATCGGTATTTTCTTTGTCTGTTACTATCCAACTGTTGGTTACTCAGAAAATCTGAGTGGATCTTAGATACAGGAGCTACCTATTATGTGTGCCCAAACAGGGACTGTTTTCTAGCTTTGAGAAGTTAGATGGATACTTCACGATCATGGGTGATGATCATCCGTGTAATGTGAAAGGGATAGGTACAGTCTGCATTAAATGTTTGATGGGATAGTATGAGAAGTGAAGGAAGTGAGGTTTGTACCTCAACTTAAAAGGAATCTTATCTTTATTGGTCCTTTGAAACGTTGGGTCTTGTGGTATCTATACGAGATGGTGATCTCAAGATGACCAAAGGCCTAATGGTGGTTATGAAGGGCGTCCGCCAGAATAATTTCTACTACTTGAAGGGTAGTACAGTTACAGGTCAGGTGGAGACTTCTATTTCTTCAAATGATGTTTGCACATAGGTCTGACAGATAAAGGTAGGACATGGAATTGAAAAGTCTTTGTAAGCTCTAACAAAGAAGGGATCATTGGAAGGTGCATCTACCTGCAATATAGAATTCGGTGAACACAGCGTTCTGGATAAGAGAAGGTGAAATTTGGCACCACTACTCACCACTCTGAAGGTCTTCTTCATTGTGTCATTTAAGTGTTTGGGGACCTACTAAGACTGCATCGCTTGGAGGTCATAGCACTTTGTCTCTTTTATTGATAATTTATCTAAGCATTGTTGGATATATTCCATGAGACAAAGGTGTGAAGCCCTAGATATGTAGGTTAAGTGGAAGGATATGATGGAGAAGCAGACTGGTGTGAAGATTAAGGAGCTACAATTGGTAATGTTGAAAGTTACAAGAACCAATTCCTACAATTTGGCCAGAATACTGGTATTGGTACTCACTTCACAGATGGAATATATGGGTTGGCTAAGGAGGTAAACCGTGAAAGTACACCTAGAGGGGGAGAATAGGTGTACGGCTAATCTAATGAACAAAATGCAAAAATTAAAAACTTAATTGCAACAACACTTAATGCAACCAATGAGTGTAGCCGAATTCCTAGTGAAGGGCTCTGAACTAACTCCTCTTGATTCCTCTGAATGAGAGTTGAGGCGCTATATGAAGCTCTCGTGGTTAAACAAGTGAGGCACACACAAACAAGCCAAGCATATAATATATGAATGATCATGCAAGGCACAATACAAAAGAGAGAGAGAGAGAGTTAGAGTCAATGGATCAAACGCAAACACACGAATATATTTCGAGGTTCGAGCACACAGTTCTACGTCCCCGCCTTCAGACAGAAGGATTTCAATCCACTAACTGGTCCACACAGGACTCCCACATAGGGAACCTCCACTGAGGATTTGGGGCAAATACAACCGGGAGTACACAACTCCTCTCTCAACCGAATACAACCTCTCACTAGAGGCAACACAAACACCACCTCACACAAGAGGGGTAGGCACTTAGCCAATACAAAACAATCACCTCACACTTGAGGGATTCTAACACAAACTCCACCTCTCACTAGAGGGAGCTAAACACAATCTCCACCTCTCACTAGAGGGAGCCAACCACAACTTTCACAATCACCTCACAATAGAGGGATACCAAATCAATCACCTCTCACTAGAGGGATATCACAATGAAGGAAGTTTACAACTTAGTGGTTACCACAACCACAAACCAATTTTTGACAAAATAAAGATCCTAAATAGATAGGATAGTAAGATAGCTCAAGTGTGGAAAATAAAGTGTTTTGAATAAAGAAAATCACTTGGAAAATCTCCAATAGATATAGAATTTTTAGACCAAAAATCATTCCTAAAAAGACTATTTTCTTTGAAATAAAACACTTTAAAAACAAATAGAGATTAAGAATTTTGAACCCAAAACTTTTTGCTGGAAAATACTTGAAAAGTATGAAAATTTTCTTCTTGAAAATCTTACACAAAACCCAAGAGATGGGGTATAAATAGGCCCTCAAAATATTTGCCCGTTGGCTGCTGACTAGGCCAGAATTGGCCTTCCGGTCGACCGGCCGGTCGACCGGCCAACGGTCAAATTTTGACCATTGAGCCTTTCGGTCGACCGCCCCGTTGACCGGGCCCTGAACCAGAGAGCAACGGCTCTCTGGCCGGTCGACCGCCCGGTCGACCGGGGCAACCCGAGAGTGGGGTTTCCTTCAGTCGGTCGATTGCTCGGTCGACCGGCCAACTGACATGGCCATGTGCACGTTTTGTACACGTCCGGTCGACCGGTCGATCGACCGCCAGAGCCTGGCAGACAGAATTAAGGGATTTGAAAACTGAGTTTTTAATTACCAAATAAATCTCATAAAATCTCTAAAAATTCACAAAAATAGTTTCAGTATACTACTTTGATGTACAAACATGTGTGAAAAATTTCAACACATATTTCAAACAATTTGAACCATTTTTGTGACTTAGAAATTTTGCTGAAAACTAAAATCCGTATTTTCAAAAACTTGGATTTTTGAATTGAAAATTCGTTTTGTCTAAAACTCATCCAAATACAAAAACATGATATTGAAATAACTTGAAGCATGTTGCATATGGATATGATCTAATATACATGAAAGATATATATATATATATATATTATATATATATATATATATATATATATATATATATATATATATATATATATATATATCAATGTTTTTGACATTAAATCTGAAAATAAGTTTTGTTAAAATATAAAAACTTCAACCTCATGAAATAGACTATCAAACTAAGTTTGTATAAGTAGTTGAAGTATACATGTATATAGAACAAATCTAATATACATTAAACCATGTAAACTTGTATTGATTCAATCTATTCATGAAAATCAAGATCGGTTAAATCAAAACCGAAAACCAAATTCCAAAACATGAAACGTGTGTGTGTTGTGAGCTTGAGCATATCACACTGTCTAATCTTTAACAGTTGGATCTAAACTATAAATAAACACAGTACCGAAGTCTTCTTGTAGAGTGCTGTCTCCAAGTCGACTCGATCCAAACTGTGATCCACCGAACTTGACTCCAACGAGTGCTGGGTATGAACATTTACGCTCGGGCTCTTGAATCACCATGTGAAAGCTTCAAAACACCTTTATTGAAGCTAATCACCTACTAATATCTTGGTTAGAGATCTGAAACTAAACATCACAAGATTATTAGTAAACATAACTACATGAGTTAATCATCATCAAAACTAGAGTGGAAGGCCTCTGGGCAAACAATCTCCCCTTTTTGATGATGACAAAACTCATAGAGTTATATATGCATGGATTAAAGTTAAGGTTCAAAGAAGCTCCCCCTTAACTCATGCATATCAATAAACAATAAATATATGCAATGATACTAAACATGAATATGCATAGACATGCATAAAACAATGAAATGAATATGCTTTTGATACCAAATAAAAAACATACTCTTGATACCAATCATGAAATGCATCAACATGCATAAAACATGCTCTTGATACCAAATAAATTATTTCTTCTTTTCATAAATGTAGGAGCCGGAAAATTTGGTGGTCGGAGAAAGTGGTTTTAGCTGTAAAAGATTTCCTTGATTCAAGCGAAACGATTACAACTAAAAGAACTACTCTTCCCTCTTTTCCAGTTACAAGGGAGGGAGGATGTCTGAATCTTCCCTTTGTTTAAGGCTGGGTTCTTCGTGTGGCGATGGAGAGTGAATCTTGTTCTCCGTTGACCAGATGACCGTCCTGGACCATCGGGGGTCTTCTCTTCGGTCGGTAGAAAGAGTAACTCAGCTCCGTCTACCAAAACTCTCAAAGAGGAGGTAGGCGAAGAGCGGCTAGTACTCAGTAAGCTCGCTGAAGAGTCTCCTCCCTCTGTCTGTTGTTGAAGTCGTGCTTCCCTCTTGATGATCCTCTTGCCTGGATTCGATCGATCTTGACGATGCCTTGACCTTCTTAATTCTCGACCTTTCCAAAGCTTCGATCTTATCAAAAACTTCTCTCCCTTATCAAAACTTCGATCCCCTCTTCATAGCAAACAAGGCTATTTATAGGGGTCTCAGGGGGTGAAGGTGCCTCCTGAAAACGCTCCCGAATGAGGGGCCACTACCCGCTACATGCGCGGTGACTGGCCCCGCAATCAGGGCAGTTGCAACTGAGACGTGGGCATTGAGCCAAACGCGCCTTGAAGTTTGAGACGCGGGCGTCGAGCCAAACGCGCCTTGAAGTTTGAGACGCGGGCTTCGGGCCTTCACGTCTGGATGCTGAGGCGCGGGCGTCGGGCCGACGCGCCTTGATGCTGAGACGCGGGCTTCGGGCCGACGCGTCTGAACGTTGAGACGCGGGTGTAGAGCCAACGCGTCTTAATGCTGAGACGCGAGCATCGATTCCTCGCGTCTAGAGCTTGAGACTCTGCTTCCTTAATGGCTGGTCTGTTAGTCATTTTTAGACAGCCTACAGAACCCCCTCCAAAGTTTCTGATATTCCGCAGTTGAATGGGACGGATTTCGGAATACTTTGGATCTTAGCCGTGTTCGCGTTTATGACTGGACTGTTGATGCTTCGGGTTTGATCTTATCTGGAATTGGTCTTCGTGAGTGTACTATTGAACTCTTTGAAGCCGTCAGAGTTGATCGTGTTGAGTGTCTAGATACACAGTCTAGACCTCCCCGATTGCTTTTAGTCTGTCACGGGTGTGCTTTTGGCCGGGAGTGGTTGGTTGTCTGTTTGCGTCAGTGTACTGTTGAACTGACTTTGCAGAAGCAGGAGACTGGACGCAGGTTCCTTTTTGAAAAAGCAGAGACTGCTTTAAAGACGCGACTTCTTAGCGAGACGCGATGTTTGGCCTGTTTGAGGGGACGCGGACTTTGGAGAGACGCATCTCTTGAAATGCAGACGCGATTTTCTGGGTGCATTTATGATGATGCTGACGGGGCATGTCCACCGAAGAGCCGCGTACTTTGGGGCGCGCGCCTGTGCCATGTCATGATTACGCCGCCAGCTGGCCTGGGGAAACGGCGAGATTTCGCCTTTTTGTCGCGCGGATCCCCGGTTCATTAAATGAACTGCTCCACGTGTCAACTTCTGACTTGTGGCGGGGTCGCGACGCATGATCTTCCCTATTCAAACAATGATTTGGCTCCACGCGTCAGGCAGCGATTCGCTGCAGCGTTTATTGGGCCAAACGCTGCGTATCTTCGCGAATCTCCGTGCCTATAAAAGGCAACAGTTTGGAGAGATGTATCTTCTTCTCCGAACGAACGCATTCTCTGAGAAAAAGAACTTCCTTCTCTGTTCAACTATTCATCTCCTCGCTCGGATTTCTTGATCTTCAATGGCTCCCAAGACGAAACCGACTGCATCGACCTCAAGGGCGACCGTCGCCGAGGCTGAGAGAGATGCTTCCTCTGCGCAGGAGGGTGTTTCCGAGGTAAAAATGCACCTTCGGTGTGGGTTCCGCCATTAAAACATGTTCATAGAACCCTAAGGACCTTTAACACAAGATCGTGTTTGATTCTCGGACGCTGTCCTTGAGATGATAACCGAGGCGCGGGCCTGATGATCCGACGCTGGTGAACTCTGCACTCTGGGTCCTTCACTTAGAATATTTCTAATTGTGAAGGTCTCTGGACGCGATTTGCAGAACGCGGATTTGATCCATGCGTTCTGTGCCGCGTTTTGTGCCATCAGGCGCTGGCGTCTGAGTCCAAGCACTTTGAAATTTCACAAGTCTTGGTTTGCAGAACGCGGATTTGATCCTTGCGTTCTGTGTCTTCAACCGCCGATTTTGTAGAATCTGGCGTTTGAGTCCAAGTACTTAGAGTTTTCATAAGTCTTGGTTTGCAGAACGCAGCTTTGCAGGTCTGGACGCGGATTCGAAAAATTCCTGTGTCCAGTATCTCTTCTGCGTTTTGGTGCAAGTTCGCAGGTCTGGACGCGGATGATAACTCCTGCTCCAATGTCTCGGCTGCGTTTTGAATTATGAACACTTAGCGTCTTCCCTTATTTTTGGCAAAGTGTCTGACCAAGTGTCTTTTTCTTTTGCAGTGCCGCATGTTTCAGGTTCACTCGCCAAGATGCACCACTTTGGACGCGTGGGTGGTGCCGACCGGGGCTTGACCTTTGTGCAAAGAATGAGTGTCCCCGTGACTGCTGACCAGTTGCTGGATCGCAGGCTTTCTAATGTTAACAGGAGAACCTTCGGGCACTTATGACCGATGCCGCGCTCAAAACGGATGACGGCGTCAGGTTGGAGAAGCCTGCCTTCTTCTTTGGGGATCATATCTATGATGATGGCCGTCGTGTGTCTGAGGGGACCTATAAATGGCTCCGTGAGATAAAGGGCGGAAGATTCTTTCTTCCAGACATGGAGAGGATGTTCCCGATGTCCTACTTTCAACACATGTCTGTCCCCCGGAAGATGGAATGGGACATTTCCCAGTATATCCCTGAGATCGCCCTTGCTGACTTTGGCCTCCAAAAGGTAGACCGCCATGATAGTCATGACGGGTCAGTTGTCGGACTGTTCCCTGCGTCGTCCAAGCCTGAAATCCCAATTGGAGAGATCCCGGAGCTTGCTACCACCTTCCTCAATTCCTTCATAGAAGCAGGGGTGACTATCCTGTCGACTTCCGTGCGTATGGATGGGTCCATTCTCCAGGGAACTACTGTGGGGCAGGATGGTGGGTTTTGTCCTTACCAATCTTGAGGGGCCGCTGAAGCGTGTGGGGCTGTACCCAGCAGTCAGGGCCGTGCAGTGGGGCGTCCCGATGAGTTCTCATAACTTCTTTAGGATTCTGGAGCGCTACAATCCTCGGACGGGGACATTCTTTACTCCGGTCGGAGAGATGGGCCTTGCCCTACACGAGTTGTATGAGGTCTCCGGGTTGTCGTCAGGGGATATTCCTTACGAGGAATTTGTCCCAACCACCAGGGAGCTGCGCCTTTTGGAAAAAGAATCTCCTCAAGTGTATGAGACCTACTGGGAGGTGATGTGCCATTTCTACATCTGCGGTCAGACAACTGCCTGGAGGTCAGGAGGCGTCAAGCAACTATCCTGGGCTGATTATCTGTTTAATAATGTCAGCAATAAAGATCTCCCAGTAATCCGACTAGCTCCTAGTTCTGGTGGGGAAGTTGAAGACAGGATCGACGCAGCTTCTGACAAGTTCTACACCACGGAGTCGAACGAGGACGGCTTCGACCCTGACTTGGTCTTTGAGAGCTTTCACCATCAAGCCCGGACCCCTATTTCTGATCAGGCGTTGTTGGCGGGTTTCCTGATGTTGTGGCTGAAGAGGTGTGTGGTGCCCACGCTACCACATGAAGTTATTGTGGCAGATGTGGTGTACCCGGCGGTACTCTTGGCTCATGGCCACCCCATAGCCCTTCTTCCCGCCGTGGTGGCTGGTATTCAAAGCGGCTGCGGGTGTTGACCAAGAGCTTCTGCGGACCCCCAAAGACTGCTAATTCTCATGGGGAGCCGTATACCGACTCAGAGGGGAACCCGACGGTGAGGCACCCCAACCCGCGGATTGAGCTGCCTTACACGTACCTCATGGCTTGGTACGTGATGCATTGCCCATCTCTAATGACGGCGGCGCGTGGGAGCGTGGATCATATCCCATTTGTGCAGCGGCTGGAACGTTCGGAGTGGCATGACACCTACCTGTATTACATTAGGAAGCGTCTTTCCTGTGCCACGAACTATCAGCTTAACCGTTGTTTTCCAGAGGTTCAAGGTGCAGCCCCCGGGGAGCTGTTCACGGATGTCGCTGGGCGGGATGACTTCTCGCAATTGCCTGCTGGAGCCTTCTGGTGGTTGATCAATATACGACCAGGATATGTGCTGTTTCGCCAAGGAACTTCCTGCACTATCGAACCGTATATGCCAAGTCGTTTTGCCCGACAATTTGGCTATGATCAGCTTTACGTCGGGAATCCCAATGCTCAACTTGCCTTTGACGGGAACCTGTTCGAAGGCGCTCGGGCTTGGTATTTGATTGAGAAATTAAATGATTAAAAATAGAGTTCAGAATTCTTCTCAATGCGAATCCGCTGTAGCAAGGGCTCGAGCGGGTCGTGATCCTCAGGGAAGGATGCGATGCAAGCTTTTCGGCTGATTCCTCGTATGCTTCAAGTAAACACGGAAGAGATTAGAATTGAAGAGAATATGGATTGAGAAGCATGGTTTTACTGATCTACTACCACAACCCACTATGCAAGTCTTGGATGTTGAATTTCATCTTGAGATAAATGTGATTTACCCTAGGTTATTAAGATTGATTCAAGCAAGAAAATACGATACCAGATTATAACTAAGTTACATTATTAAAAACTAAACAATTTTCATCCTAACTTCTAAGTACAGCTTAAGAAAAGAGAAATCTTACTTTAGGCCGTCTTAGTTCTTAAGCATGAAGTCATGATAAGTCCTTTAAATGTGCAACCTAGATTAATAGATCTAGTTATCAGTTTAATCTTCAAGAAAAACAATTATTAAACCTAGGGTTTCTAATGGATAGTCATCAATCAATTCAAATCCTACTTGCCCTAGGGTTGCTTAAGTGATCAGCAAACCATACAAAGAATTAGTTAGACTTCATCTTTCTTTTTTTATAATTATTTATTTTTTTTTCTTTTATTTTTAATTAGAAGAAAAGAAGAAGAAAGAAAAACACGAAATCACAGATTGAAAGCAAAGAGAATAATCACAGAGAAATAAAATAAAAAGTAGCAAGAATTAAATGTGCCAAAGAAGGTAACCTTTATTGCAGATTTAGATCTCCAAGTACAAGACTCCTTCTTCTTCCACAACGAGCATGAATAAAAATTACAACTTTGGCAGAAATTTAAAAGAAGCTAAAGAAAAACCCTAGATCGCCTCTGGATCCCCTTTACGTTGCGAATACACAGATATTTATAGGGCAGAAAACCACAGAGTCCTGGATAAACATCACCACCAAAATTGGTCCAGGGATAAGATCGTATTGCCGCGGATCCGCGGCTTTTGCCGCGGGTCCGCGGCAATCTGGTGGCTTCTGGCCACGCGCTTTGGCGCGTGGCCTCTCCTGGTCCGTCCATGGGGGCGCCTGCTTCTGGAAGGTGGTCCTGGCCTTTTGAATCTAGATTTTCGTGATAACTTGGTGATCAAGTTATCCCTAATCTAGATTTCTTCAAATTTCCTTTCCACGATTTCCTTCCTATCTTGGCTTTTTATCCTTATCCCGCAGGTGTTTAGGGTTTGATAGAAGTCTATCCAACCCTAATTTCTGATATTTGCAATTTTTATCCCTTGTATTTGCATTTGAATTTCTGTATTTGCGCTTCTTCACCTGGCTTCAAACATGGGCTTGGATCTTGGGCTTTTGGGCTCTTTAGACTTTATTTCTTTATTAATTTGATAATTCGAGGCCTGCACATATTAAATAAAGAATTATTAATAAATGTGCATTATAATATGAATAAATGTGCTAATGCGATGGTATATATGATGACAATGATGCATTTTTCACTACCTATCACACCCCCACACTTATCTTTTTTGCTCGTCCTCGAGTAAAAATCAAAAAGAAAGAGAAAAATCTAATCTAGCTAACTCACTTTCGTAGGAATCACGGTTGCACTTAGCATGTGCAACAAGCCGTTAAACCCTAGGTTACCCTAGAGGACGAGTGTTGTCTCGTGAGGGTTTTCAGCGGATTACACCCACAAAATCCATAAAAAGGAGGTATTTGAATTATATTTGAAGAGACTAAGTAGTCTATAAGTTTTTAGGATCCTCATTTTTATTCATTCCTCAAACCTAGTCTTAATAAAGTCAATTGTTGTCCATTTTAGGTAAGAATTAAAATTGAATTCTAATATAGTCTTTTTCGTTACCGAAAATCATATGCATCCTTTTGTTTCTACTAGGAACTCCTTAACTTGGACTCTCATGCCTCTTTATTATTTTTATAACATCATCTAATTTTCTTTCGTATAAGTATCAAGGCTTCTTGAGGCCCTAATACCTAACTAATTGACTTATTAGATGTGTTAATATATATATTTTTTTTTGGCATGTATAACTCATCTAATTTTCTTTCGTATAAGTATCAAGGCTTCTTGAGGCCCTAATACCTAACTAATTGATTATTAGATGTGTTAGTACATATAAGTAATTTTTCCTTAGTTCCCTCGGACTTTCTAATCCACCCATGTAGCGAACTTAAAGTCGGTGACTCCCAACCGGTCGGTCTTAGGGCACCAGGTGAGAAAACACCCCGCGGACTCAATTCAAGTGAACTAGGCCACAAAACTAAGGTATTATATTTTTTTTTTTTTATTTTTATTTTTTCATTCACCTTTAGGCGTGAATACTTATGCTTCTTGAGGCACATGTATCCAGCTTTATTAGTGATTTTTTTCTTTTTTTTTTTTTTTATATATGAGGCACAAGGGTCTTTGTCTTAGAATCCTAGATATGCATTAGGTATGCAATATTCATTAAGGTAAAAATCAAGACTAATTATTTATTCAATTTCTCCTCCTATACCTAAAATTTAAACAATTTATTTATTTTGACCAAGTTTTTAGAAATCCTAATCATGATTTTCCTAATCCTTAAAACTAACTTAGAATTCTTTCAAAAAATAAGTCAAAATATTTCTTTTTATAACATTTTTTTTTTTTTTAATATTTATTAGCAATTTTTTTTTTTTTTTATTTTTTGTGTTTTATTATTTTTTTTTTTTTAAAATGTTAGAACAAATAAAGAGAATTTTTTTTTTTTTTTTTTTTTTTTTTTTTTTAATCTTTTCTATGTTAGTAAACCCTCCCCACACTTATCTCATGCATTGTCCTCAATGTATGAAATGCATGAATGCATGAAGAAAAATGTAAAGAGAGGCAAAGAATAATAGTATACCATAATATGTACAACACATGTATCACTCTCACCTAGAGCTGCTTAGGATTCATCCCTCTAGCTCGTTTCCCATCATTCCAATGGGTTCTCTTTATAAGGCACAATGGGGAGACCAACATTTTTGTTTTAAAATTCTCTCCCCCCAGTTTCATCTTCTTTAGGCTCTTCCTCATCATATGTCCACCTCCATTATTCAAAAATTCATCACACCTTTCAGTTGGAACTTCCTTGCCGAGAAATTCTAGCTCAGTTCCGTACATCTCCTCAAAACTTAAATCAACACTTTTTCCTGGAAGTGAATAATTAACCAACATCTCCTTAATCGGTGTATCTAAACATAGGAGTTCTTCTTCAAAGAGACTTTCGAAAGTTAAGTCAATCGGAGTTTCTTGAACTATATTCTCATGCGATATTTCAGTGCTTGGCTCTTTGAAGATACTTAGATCAAATCTTCGTTTTTTAAATGGAACTTTAAAATTATAATCATCAACATGTGTCATCTTATCACTCAAATCGCACTTATCCTCAAATAACTTGTCAAGAAATAGAGACTCATTTTCACTTTCTTTTTCACAAATGTTCTCGATGAAGTTCACCTCAAATGTTTGGTCTTTAATAGATTTGAATCCTGGCCTTTTGAATCTAGATTTTCGTGATAACTTGGTGATCAAGTTATCCCTAATCTAGATTTCTTCAAATTCCTTTCCACGAATTTCCTTCCTATCTTGGCTTTTTATCCTTATCCCGCAGGTGTTTAGGGTTTGATAGAAGTCTATCCAACCCTAATTTCTGATATTTGCAATTTTTATCCCTTGTATTTGCATTTTGAATTTCTGTATTTGCGCTTCTTCACCTGGCTTCAAACATGGGCTTGGATCTTGGCTTTTGGGCTCTTTAGACTTTATTTCTTTATTATTTGATAATTCGAGGCCTGCACATATTAAATAAAGAATTATTAATAAATGTGCATTATAATATGAATAAATGTGCTAATGCGATGGTATATATGATGACAATGATGCATTTTTCACTACCTATCAGTATTACAGTGTGGCTGGAGGGACGGGAGCAACGTTCCATCTACCCGACGAGGCGCCTAAGTGCCGTATGAGCTTCAGCTTCTGTATTTGGTACTCCAAGCCGGCCAGACGCCAGATCTTATTCCGGAGTCTTCATGTCTTGAGAGTATCAATGCCAGTCTCGAGGAGAGGTCTGAATCCAGTAAACGTACTAAACTCCTCGACCAGTACCTGAAAGCTCAGAGGGAGGTAGAGAACGATCGAGGAGGGAGCCCCCAGTAGTGAGGGCGGCACCGCGACCGGCAAGGGCAAAGCCGCAAGCGACGAGGGCGGAGCCACCAGCAATGAGAGTGGAGCCGCGACCGGCAAGGAGGTCGAAGCAATTGGCGAGGAAGCGTCGTCGACGCTCTGCTTCTGTAGTTGAGCCTGCCCCAAAGAAGGCTCGGAGGGACTTAACGGCTGAAGTCTCTCAATCCAGAGCTATCTGCTGGAGTTGAGGTTCCTCCTGAAGGTGTCCCTGTTAGAGTTGAGGAACCGCTGGAAGATGAAGATTTTCCAAGCTTGGTCCGTGCTCCTAGGTCACACAGCAAGACCGTGGAGGAAGGGGAGCTTGTTGAGCGACCCCTTATTGCTGGTGATGCTGAGTCACCGGAGGTTGACATAATGGGCGAAGAGGATGTCGAGATTCCAGGAATCTCAACTCAGCCCGAATTTCCTTCTGCTCATGAAGGGAGAGGCGAGGTACAGCAGCCGGGGTCTCCTAGTGTCTTTATTTCCAATCCTCGGGCAGTCGACCCTAGTCCTACCACTGGGGTGATTGGGGGTAAGGCTCCTGTTGCAGAGCTTCCTCGCGTGGCGCTATCGTCTTCCTCGTCATCGGGAGAAAGTGACTTTGAAGATGAAGTCGACCATGGTGACGAACCCGCTCTTCCTGATCAGAGCAAATTCTTCCACATCTCGGAGGAGAAAATATACGAGGGTGAATCATCGACTGCGTTACCGCTGGCGATAATCCCTGCTGAAGGTATAACTTCCTCGCATGTCGAGGCGATGGAAACAGAGTTGACCCAGCCCAAGGGGATTGAGGCTTCGGCCGCTGAGATAACCTCGGAGGGGGTAGCTGTTGAAGTTGGGGAGCCTTCCCCTTTGCCAGGAGGGGAAACAACCATTGAGGCTGAGGAGGCTCTCACTCCGCCGGTGGAGAAGGCTACTGCTGAAGCTAGGGAGACTCCCATTCTACAGGACTCGACGCCTCTGGACCTCGAACCTAGTAAGGCAGCTCTGACTGAGGGGGCTCAGGTGGGGAGTCCGATGATCGGCACCCCTCCAGAAGGCCACACAGCTCAATCCTCGGTGGAAGTTTCTGAAGAGGTTGTGCTTACAACTCCTTCCTTGGTCGTGGAAGCTCCTGCAGAGGCAGCGCTCCAGGAAGCGCCAGTGGGTAGTCTTGCTCTTGCTACATCGACGGCCGGCACGGCTCTTGTGCGAGAAGACCCGCCCTATATCCCTCATCCCGTGACAGAAAAAGGGTCAGGAAGCTTCTTAGGTGGTGAAGACATGGGGGAGCTGGCACGTCAGATGGTGCAACAATTCTTCACCTCGATGGGATCATGTATTGATCTCATCTTCCGTGGACACAGCACCTTCCAGTTCGCCCAGAGGCTTCTTGAAAATATGGCCATGAGCGTCGAATTGGCGGGAGGTCCTTCACTTGCCAGGGCATGCCTGCGGGTGGTAGAGCAACTTGGAGATAACCTGCGGGAGCTGGAATCTTTGGAAGATGCTGGCTCTTTTGATGAAGCCCAGGCCACCTTGACTAGGCTCCTAGCTGATCAGGAACGGGAGTGACAGGAGGCGGAGGCACAGATCGCTGCCGAGGTCCGTGACCTTGAATATTCCAAGGCTGAATTTCAAAATTAGCCGGAGATTCGAGGGAATCTGAGCTCAGTGTGCAGAGCACGGAGCAAGTCATCCTCAGAACTCGGGACATTATCGCCAAGGCGGAAGCTGTTCTTGCGCTAAATGAGGAGAAACTTGTTTCCCTCAAAAAGGAGCTTGAGGAGCAACGGGCTGCTACGGCGCGTGCTGAAGAGAGTCTATCCCTACAATCTTCCAGGGTGGAATCTCTGCGGATGCAGCTGGCTGCCAGAAATTTCTTATCTGAGGCGGAGCTGCGGGACCGGGCTATCATGGAGGCTGAGAGGACGCGCCAGCATGAGATTCACCGCCTTAGGGAACAAATCCGTTCCTTGGTGAACCAGGACATTTAGCCTTCTTTTCTTCTTCTTTTTTTTTTGTAAAGAAAATGGACACTCTATTTATTAAGAGTGTTTGTATCCACTTCTATCATTTCTTGATATAATAGAAGTTTTTTTTAGAGCTTTTGTCCCAATTTCTTTGTCCTGTTGTGGATGAGTCCAACTCTTGATCACTAGTCGTGATTACTGAACTTAGGTAGGACTAAGTTCTTTTAATGAGACGCGGTCTTGGCGAGACGCGGCATTAATCCCATAGAATGAGACGTGGCATCAATCTATGGGGACTTTAGATTTCACCAAGTCTTTTTGATGAGACGCAGCGTCGATCACAGGGTGAGACGCGGTCGTCAGTCTACCGGAACTTAGATTTTACTAAGTCCTTTTACTGAGACGCAGCGTCAATCATAAAGTGAGACGCGGTCATCATTTCATAAGAACTTAGATTCTACTAAGTCCTTTTGATGAGACGTGGCGTCAATCACAAATCGGAACGCGGTCTCCTTGATGAGATGCGGCGTCAATCAAAAGATGAGACGCGGCATTGATCCGTAAAGTAAGACGCGGCTGTCAGTCCCTGGGGTGAGACGCAGCGTCAATCACAAGGTGAGACGCAGCTCTGAATAACGCAAATCTGTCTTGCGCGGATCGGGCAGACGCAAGAGATGCAGCCTTGTCTGCTGAAGGGACGCGGCTTTCCCATCTGCGTCTAATGTGATCTGACTCAAAAGATTTTAGGAGATCTTTGCTCGTCAGGTCTCCACTGTCGATTGGGATTCCGAGTCATCCGTTGATTCCCAAAGCAGGTATCCACGCGTCAACTCCTCATTGGACTCAGGAGTTACTGCCCTTAAATGCAAAACCGACGCGGGCGGTTGAAAACCGGTGCTTGCGACGGTTTCCAAAGCGGCGTTCCACGCGTCAATCCTCCATTGGGCTTTGACAATCGTGCGTGACGGTTCCAATTAACGCCCCATTAATGGCAGTTATTAGGGCCTGCCTATAAATAGGGTGCGCTCCCCTTCTATGATCCAAGCTTGGATTATTTCTCTTTGGATTGCTCTGAGAAGTCCCACCTTCTTCAGAAAAGAGTTTCTTGATAGGGACTCCGTCTCCATGGACGAAGGTAATTCCGAGGATGAAGATGACCCAGAGCTCTCACGCTTCGGTTTGGTCTCTTCAAGAAGAACCCCCTCTCGGATCATCTTGGACGCCTGCTTTTGGGTGCAGAGAGGCCACTCTGGCCAGAGGTCTCTGCTGGTATGTCCCCCGATGATGTGTATAGCCTGAACTTCGGCATGATCATCTGAATGAAGTCCCGGTGCATTCCTCCTCCGGAATTTGTGCCAGTGACTTGACTTCTCTGAATGCAGGCGCTTGACGCTGGCTTTGCCCATTGCGTTTTACTGCCTTGGCGCGTTTCAGACTTGAATCTTGCAACTCCTGTTCACCCAACAGAGAGATGGCAATTTTTGGCGTTCTGAAATTCTTTGCGTCTGGTGCATTAGGCGCGGGTACAAACTGAGGCCGCGTTTGAGTCCTATGCGTGGCGCAGTTTGACTTGCGTCTGTTTGACTGTGCGGGTCATTCCCGCGTCTGAAGTCTTGAATGGCTGCCGCGTTCTGTTACTCAGTTTCCTTTATAAAAATGTACTGAGTTCCAGATTTTCTGACTCTCGCTTATTCTTTGCAGGTAGGCTTGCTTGTCCTTTTTCAGGTTGCTGGGCCCCAGAAAGAATATACCGGCTGGCGAACTTGCTCCACGTTCGTTTGTGAGAGATTAAATTATGGTCCTCGTCGTTTGTGAGAGATTAAATTATATCTCTGACGAGGACCCAACCCTCGCCAAGGTCTCTTCAGATCTGGTGCAAGAGACGGATAGGCTGAGTATCGGCGAGGGTGGTCCGGCGTTACGGTGGCGGAAAGATCCTCTTCCTCTCCCTACTCCAGAAGTGACATCAAGGACATTCCGTTGGATGGCCTGCTGGGGAAGGGATGGTGATGAATGCAGGACTTTCTGCTGCCGCTGGACCTAGTGGAGGGTAGCATCCTTTGTGATGACTCCTAAACTTCCTCTCTCACCCCAGGAGTGACCCCATGTTCGATGGATGGTCTGCTAGGGAAAGAGACGCGCCTGAACGAAGGGTTGCAGGACCTGCTGTTGCCACCGGACCTCAAGAACACCATTGCTCCTGGCTTAGTCAGCTAGGGCGCTTTCGAAAGTTGGTGTCGTCGCCATGGCGCAATCGGTTCCAGTTGTGCACCTGGGATCAGATGCGGTTTCAAGGAGTGAGTACGGCCTCTGAGAGAGAGAGGGACTTCTTTATACTCCTTAATTGTAACACTCAATCTTATTGTATAAGAGAGCGTTTTGTATCACTTGAATATCAATAAAAGTGACACTTTTCTTTTTGCCTCTTTCTGTTGTCTTGAATGTTTTGTTTTAGAAGCAAAAGAATGATTTTGGTGGACCCGCCACTTTATAAAAGAAAGTGACAAGTAGAGTGTGTACCCCCAGAGAAGGTGAACTTTTATCAAGGATTTGGGATTAACTTGATTTAAGATCAGCTGGGGATTTTGATGGAAGCATTGTTTATCGGTGTAATGTTAACCAACAATGCCTCCCAAATGAATTTGATACTCGGTTGGGGAGAATATCAAATGAAACTAGACTCGTGGGGAATCTAGTAAGATTTTTACCGCTAGAGGTGTGATATTAACTTAACGGTTTAGAAGTAGTCTTGTCAGAAGTGTAATATTAACTTGACAAGGACGTGAGTTAGAGGTGTGATATTAACCTAACTCATCAGCATCTCAGTTTTATTGGGAAAACTGAGGGTGTCACTGTCATAGGTGTGATGTTTAACTTAACAGTGATAGTAATGCTAGAGGTGTAATGTTGAACTTGGCATTAGTCGTCTCGGCTTAAAGAAGTCGAGGAAAGGTCATAGCCATAGGTGTATTGTTGAACTTAGCGATGACTCGGATGCTAGAAGTGTAGTGTTAACTTGGCATCGTCCATTTCAGCTTCGATACGGAAGTCTGAAGAAAGGTGACTATCAGAGGTGTGATATTAACTTGACAGGCACTCGATGTACTGCTTAGAGGTGTAATGTTAACTTAAACAGTAATTTGTCAGAGGTGTAATGTTAACTTGACAAGAATTGGCTCGTGATAAGAGCAATTTGAGGACCTGTCATTCTATTGATGAGAATTGACAAGTAGAATTTGAAGTGCCAGAGGTATAGTGTTAACTTGGCAAATTTGAGAGTTTGTTACTCTATGCAGAGTTAACAAGCCAGGTTTGTACTCGATGAGGAGTATTCATTACTAGAGGTATAGTGTTAACATAGTAATGATTGCATTTTGTGGTCCTACCATTCTATGGATGAGAATTGGTAAGGGATTTTTGGAGGGAAGAGTGGAATCAAGTCCACTTAGGATTTTTAGCAAACCCTCAGCTATCAACGGATTTGAGATGCCTTTACCAACTACCGTTTGAGTTGGGCTAGCCATGCTATTCCCCTCAGCATGATGAGTTGTCGAAGACTTATGTTGGACTTAAAAGCCAACATTTTCCTCTATCCTTAGCCGTCGGAGGCGTCGGATCAAATGGGAACGTGTCCCTTAGGATTTTTAGCAAATCCTCAGCTGTCAACGGGTTTGTCATGCCTTTACCAACTACCGTTTGAGTTGGGCTAGCCATGCTATTCCCCTCAGCATGATGAGTTGTCGAAGACTTATGTTGGACTTAAAAGCCAACATTTTCCTCTATCCTTAGCCGTCGGAGGCGTTGGATGTTTCCGATCAGAGGTGTATTTTTAACTTGATCGGTGGAAGAATGCCATCTAGGGATAGTATTTCTTCAGGAATTTGCCATTGATTGGCATCATGAGTGTATCGCCATTTGAGGTTATGAGGCGATACGATCATTTGAGTAGACTGACTCTACTACAAACGGTCCTTCCCATTTGGGTTGGAATTTTCCTTTCGTCTTGTGCGTCATGACCATGGGTCTTCGGACGGCTAAGACGAGGTCGCCTTTCTTGAAAGTTCGGGATTTGACTTTCTTGTTGAAGGCTCTGGTGATACGAGCTTGGTAAAGCTCGATTTGTTGTTGGGCCTGCAGACGCTTGTCGTCCAAGGCTTCCAATTCTTGGAGTCGCTGTCGATGCTTCTCCTCTGTTGTCATTTCCGCTGTCAAGGCGACGCGAAGAGATGGAATTTGGATTTCCAGTGGAAGGACGGCTTCGCATCCGTACACCAAGGAAAATGGCGTGGCTTTAGTTGGGGTTCGCACAGTCGTGCGATAGGCCCATAAGCATTCGCCCAACTTATCGTCCCAGTCTCGTTGACTTTTCGAGACGAATTTCTTGAGAAGCTTGCCAATAGTCTTATTGAAAGCTTCTGCGAGGCCGTTAGCGGGCGGATAGTATGCCGTTGATGACACACTCTGGATTCTGAACTTGGCGCAGAATCTCTGAAAAGCCTGGCTGATGAACTGGGGTCCATTGTCATGGACAATCCGCCGAGGCACACCGAACCGGTAAATAACGTGATGTTTCATGAACTTGATCACGTTAGAAGATTTCACCTCTTTCAAAGGGATAGCTTCGGCCCACTTTGAGAAGTAATCGGTTATCGCTAGGATGAACCGATGTCCCTTTGATGATGGTGGGCTGATAGGACCAACCACGTCCATCCCCCACATTTCGAACGGCCAGGTAGAGGTCGTAGAGTGGAGGTATCCTGGTGCTTGATGGATGAAATCGCCATGTATTTGACAGGCGTGACATCTTTTGGCATAGGCAACAGCATCGGCAACCATCTTGGGCCAGTAGTAACCCAATCTTTGGAGTCGGTTTGCCAGCTTCGGGCCAGGTTGATGAGCTCCACACGTACCATCGTGGGCTTCTTTCAACACTTCGTGGGCTTCTTTTGATGAGAGGCACCGGAGCAGGATCCCGTCATGCGATCTACGATACAATGTTCGCGAAATAGCATTGTAGTAGAATTTGGAGGCTTTCCTTCGGATGGCAGCCGCCTCCCTGGTGTCTTCGGGCAAGATGCCGTACAAGACAAAATCAATGTAGGGGAATCGCCAGTCTTTAAGCTCTGGATCGGTTGACACTTCAAGTGTTTCCTTACCGCGACGATCTCCCGTTGACCTCTGGTAGTCTCCGAGGGGACTTTTTGGGCAGTATAGGTCGTGGCTATAGACGAATACCTTCTCCATTGCTCCGGCTGGAAGAGCTAAGGAGGCAGCAAGGGATGCAAGTGCATCTGCATGCGCATTTTGCTTGCGCGGTACATGGTCGATGTAGAAGTTTGAAAACCTCTCGGCCATGTGGATTGTCGCGTTGTAGTAGGGTACTAGATCTTCATGCCTGACCTCATACTCTCCGCGAACTTGGCTGACGATGAGTTTAGAATCACCGTATGCCTCGAGATTTTTAACGCCAATCTCATTGGCGAATTGCATCCCAATCAAAAGAGCGTTGTATTCCGCCACATTGTTGGAACAGGGCTCGGTTAACGAGATAGCTCGGGGAATCACGTAATTTTGTGGGGAGACGAGTACCACTCCTACCCCCGCTACTGTGTGTCCCTTCGGGCTTGCCCTTGATGCACCATCGAAGAAAAGTTGCCATACTTGTCCTTCGAACAATGTCTGGGTCAGGCAGGCTTCGGCGACCTCGTCTGGGAGATCCTCGTAGAGTTTAGCTGCCCTCGGATCTGGGTGTTCGGCTAAGAAGTCCGCCACCGCTTGTCCTTTAATGGCTTTTTGTGGCAGAAAATGCATCTCATATTGTGATAGCAATATGGCCCATTTTGCCAGCCGGCCATTTAGTGAAGAAGGCTTTGTCATAAGTAACCGCAGAGGGTTGACTTTTGATATGACATTTATAGTCTGGCCTACCAGATAGTGTCGCATTTTCTGAATGGCGAACACTAATGCCAAACATTCCTTCTCGATCGGGTTGTACGATGTTCGGCTCCGATCATCGTTCTACTTAGGTAGTAGATTGCTTGTTCTCGCCCCTGGTCATCATTCTGAGCTAATAGAGCTCCCAAAGAATGATCCATTGATCGGACGTACACCAGGAAAGGCTTTCCGGATACCGGAGCTGCAAGGACTGGTGGTTGGGTGAGGTAGTGCTTGATCTCCTCAAATGCTTGCTGGCAAGCGTCGTCCCAAATGAACGAAACGCCCTTCTTCATCAGCTTAGCGAAGGGTTGGCATCTCCCGGAGAGATTTGAAATGAATCTGCGGATGTATGCCAATCGTCCTTGTAATCCTCTGAGCTCCTTGAGGCTTCTGGGGGGTTGCATCTCTTGGATAGCACGGACTTTCTCCGGATCCAAATGGATTCCTGTGGAAGTCACAACAAACCCTAGGAATTTGCCACTGGCTACCCCCAGGAAGGACTTGGTGGGGTTCATCTTCAATTGATGAGCCCGCATGATGTCGAAGACCACCCTCAGATCTGCTATGTGATCACCTTTAGTGCGGCTTTTCACCGCGATGTCGTCGACATAACATTCCACCGTTTTGCGTATCTGCCGATGGAAAATGGCATTCATGGCCCTTTGGTAGGTTGCCCCCGCATTTTTCAGACCGAAGGGCATGACGGTGTAGCAATATACCCCTAGAGGTGTCCTGAAGGAGGTGTGCTTTTCATCATCGGGATACATCTTGATTTGATTATATCCTGAGAACCCGTCCATAAAGGACATTTGCTCGAATCCACAAGTATTGTCAATCATGACATCCGTGATTGGCAATGGGAATTCGTCTTTGGGGCAGGCCTCGTTTAGATCGCGGAAGTCGATGCAGATCCAGATCTTCCCGTTCTTCTTGGCAACGGGTACGATGTTGGCTACCCAATCGGGATGCTGTTCCTCCCTGATAAAGCCGGAGTCAATAAGCTTCCTGACTTCTGATTGGATTGCTTCCATTATTTCGGGACGGAACCGTCGCTGCTGTTGTTTAACAGGCTTCATGTCCGGATTGATGTTGAGGCGGTGCATAGCCACTTGAGGATCAAGTCCAGGCATGTCCTCGTAATTCCAGGCGAAGACGTCTATATACTCTTGTACAAGAGATATAAGATCCTTCTTCTCCGAAGGTGACAGGCCGTCACTTATGAAGATGGGTTTAGGATTGGCTTCATCTCCTAGGTTGACTTGAACAACCTTGTCATCTGTGGGTGGCTCACGCTGTTCAAAGCGGATATCCCAAAGAGCATTCAAATGTTTGATCCAAGGATCTGTATCAGGTTGGATCATTTCTTCATCTTCATCCTCCATATGGCTTGTCGAAACCATGTTTACTGAAAGCCCTTTGAAGATGTTGCCGACACTGACATCTGATTCCCACGACGACGTGTCTGATGAGCAGTCATGACTTGACAGTCTCTCCGAATCAGAGGCTGATGGCACTGGAGTTGATATATAGCCCAACCCCCGGCGCGTCTGATGATAGTAATCAGGGGTTTTCCCTTTCGGTACAAAGGATCGAAGCAGTGTTCTTCTTCCTTTTCCGAAGTTCAACCCTGGTCTGTTGGTTAGATCATACCCCATGCGCTTCATCATCCTGAGCGTTCTCGGTTCATAATGATCGAACTGAGGGATTCATCCTCACCTTCCGATTCTTCGTGGGGCATTGGTTCAGACGCGATTCGCCCAAAAAGTATTGGTCTTTGGCCTTTTCGTCTGGCTGGAACATGAATACAGACTCTTGCGCGTCTCCATTATCCTGGTACGTCCCGAAGGATGATTTTATTGGTACATGCAATGATGTCAAAGCATCCATTGCCGACCAGACATCCTCATCTACGTCGGTACTAGTATCCGACGGTATTGAATCAGACTCACACGCAGGGAAATACGCGAAATCTAAATCTTCATTAATATACCAACCGCCTGCATCGTCGGTGGTATCAACATCGAGCTTATTAGTGCTCTTTACAATGGGCTCCAACTCCCACAGGCACTCTTCTTTCTCAGGCTCAATGTCAGCTTCATTACCAGAGTCTGGCTCCTCTGGTTGTGGGGTTTCATTAGTCTCCTCCGGATCCTGATATAAGAGGGAGTCCGTGAAATAATTTTCAACCCCTTTAAACGGATGCCTTTCGGCAATCAACGTTCGGACCTGTCCACTCTCGTCAATGTATTTCATGACTTGGTGGAGAGTAGAGGGAACGATGGAATTGCGGTGAATCCATGGTCGTCCCAGCAACAGGTTGTAGGAAGTGTCCGCGTCAATGACGTAACACGTCACTTCCGACTTGAGGCTCCCGATCTGGCATTTGAGCTTGATCTTCCCCATTGGGCGGGAGCTGTTGGCATTGAACCCGTAAATAGTCGTCTGGGTAGGGCTCAGACGATGGGTAGGAATGCCTAGAAACCGCATAACCCGGCGAGGTATGATGCTTAGCGCAGACCCTGGGTCTACCTGGATGCGGTTCACCTCGGATGACCCAATATACCCTGTGAAGTATAGGGGTCGGTCATGCTTCCCTTTAACCTGCATGTCGTCTGTTGTGAAGGTGATGCAGGGAGCATTTGGGGAGGCGTGGAGGCAATCCTCTACATCTTCCTCCCTTGGCACACGAGTCATGAAGACCTCAGCGTTTGCCAAAGCTTCTTGTAGAGCCTCTCTGGTTGACTTTGATAGCCTCAGGAGTTCATACAAGGTGATGCGTGCCGGGATGTTGGCTAGTTGAGCCAAGATGTCGAAGCGGTAAGGTGTCGAGGATCCTTCCGTTACACCTTTCGCAAGAACTCGAGAAAACCGAGTTTCTTTCTGTTTCTCCACAGGTGGTTTCGTGGAGGGCTTGGCTGGTTCTACGGCTGGTTGCGGAGAAGCCGCTGCTGTCTCGCCGTACTGCTTCAAGTATGCCTGTCCTGAACGGGTCCCCGCCGTAGGTTGGCTGGGCTCTGCGGCCAGGACTATTGTTTCCTTTTTTGAGTCAGTCAGCGAGGGAACATCAGTGTCCGCTTCTCGAGAGGAAGCGCATATCACATGGCAAGATGAAGTCTTCCCTTTGCCTTTGGACTTTCTGTTGGTCACAGTCGTCCATTGTTGCTCGTCGACGAGGTCAGGGTGGACCCACATGATTTCCCCTCGAGGTGTAGGGATGGGTACCAAGCCTTTCTCCTGCTGCTGATGAGGGTCTGTGTTGACCACCCTCAGTTCTCCTTTCGGGACAGAGATCACCCCCACGGGTGTCGGGGGTCGTGTCCCAAACTGGAGAATCGACGTCATGTTGGCCGTCATCTTCTTCTGCTCCGGTCGGAGTTTTAATACCTCCGCGTCAATCAGAGCTTGAAGGATGTCCTTAAAGACGTAGCAGCTTTTGGTGGGATGTCCGAGCATCCTGTGGTATAAGCAGTAGGTGGGATTGTCGGTCTTGCCGACTTCCTCCGGGCGCCTAATTTCAGGGAGCTTCAGTCGATTGCTCTTGTTGAGTAGCTTGAAGAGCGAATCGACGTGTTCCTCCTTGAAGGAATATTGCTTGTTGGGGCGTGGCTGGCTTGAAGAGCCACTTGCCCTGCCTGTTTGAGGTTTGGCGGGAGATTTGGTCTCCGTCGCCAAGTTATCCTTCCGCTTTGTTTGAAGGGAGGTGTCTGGTGCACGCCTTGTCGACCTCTCTGGCCTGGGCTTGCCTTCTTCCGCTCTGACGCGGGCGACAATCTCCTCAGCCTGTTCACCTTGCTGGACTAATTGTTTCCAGGTGCGGCTTTCAGCAACTCCTATTTGAGCAAGGAGTGAGGTTTGGAGATTGTGGCGGCATGTTTCCACCAGGGTGGCCTGGGTCATGCCGCTTGGACATCGGAGTGCCATGTTCTGAAATCTTTCTACGAAAGACTTGACGGACTCTCCCTTTCGCTGTTTTGTAGCTAGAAGGGTAGGCATTGTGACCTCCGAATCATCTTCGAAGAAGCGTGTTAGAAACAGCTTCTCCAAGTCGCCCCAGTTCTTGATGGAACCTTCCGGGAGCTTCATAAACCATTCAAAGGCCAACCCTTTTAGGGTGCCAATGAATAGGCGTGCCAGGATGGCATCGTTATCTACCACATTCCCGGTCTGGGATTTGAAGTAGTAGATGTGCTGGTTGGGTGACCCCTTCCCGTCGAATGCTTGGAGGGTTGGAGCCTTGAACTTAGGAGGGTATGGAACTAAGTCCCACTCAGCCGGATAGGGCCGGACCACTCCTGCTTCTTGGAGGTCCTTGCGATTGGCAAGGGCCTCGAGGCGTCGTTCCAATTGACTCACCCTCTTAGCATGAGTCTTCTCCTGGTCTTGGTCGCTTCTTGCCTGCGACGAGGGCTTGGACACATCCGAGGTAGATCGTCGTGTCTCGTCAGAAGATTCGGAGGGTGGGCTTCCTCCCTTTCTCCCTTTCCCCTTCGGTCGTCTAGGAGGAGATCTCGCTCTTTCTTCAAGCAATTTCTCAAGCATATGCTTAAGGGAGTCAATGGATCTCTGTTGAGAGGCGATTATATCCATCTGGTGCTTCTGCGTCTGTTCTAAACGCCTGGCCGTCTCCTCAGGAGTGTCTGCCATGTAGGCGGAAGCCTCCTTCTCGACGGAAGAGTTTGAAGCCTGCGACTCCACTATAGCGGAGTGAGAACCACCCATTCTAATGCCGCGGGCTAAGGCATTATAGTCAATTGGGGGAATGGCCCCTGTCCGGGTGCGAGTGTGTTGATACACCCCCTCTGGCTCAGAGTCAGATTCCTCTGAGTTGTCCATTAGTTGTTTTCCCTTGCTTCTGCTAGTCATGTTTGCAGTAAGCTCCGGGTATTCAACATCTGAGAAGGTTCTCCTCCTGTGGGAGCGTCTTCTTTTGGCTGACGGGGGAATCAGGGTCAGCTGTCTAATTAAAGACGGCTGGTGCACGCCTGACTCGCAATGGCATCCAGAGAGCATCTGGATGAGCTGTTGACAGCAACATGGAGAAGTGGTCTGATTGGCACTCCTTTTCCTTGTCAAATAATCCCTCAAATCTGTGGGAGGGGGATTAAAGAGACTGGTCTCGCAACGTCGACGACGGGAGACAGTCATGTGCTGTTCAGCCTGGACACAGGTTTCAGAAACGCGGCTGTTGCGTCGCGGCTGCGTCACGCGCGTCTGGCGTCTCTGTTGATATGAGACGCGACTTTCGCGTTGCTGTCTACTGCGTTGGAGCAGAGAGACTTGGGAGAGAGTGGGCTGCTGGGCCCCACGCCTGTGGGCGCGTGCTTCCTGCGTTTGACGAGACGCAGAAGCTTCGCTTTGGCGTTTGGCAAGTTGGTCTTCAGAAGGCTCAACTTGGGGAGTCTCGCGTTTGGGTTGCCAAACACGGACCTCTCGCACTGGACGAGGTGCGGGCAAGGCATCGGATCGTGCGCTGCGTCCAGCCCCAGTCAGAAAACCAACGGTTCCGACCGAGTACTGACGCGCGCGTCTTCTCTGTCGACGCTCGGCATTCCGATTGCGCCGTGGAGGAAGAGAGAAGCCAACAACTTCCTGGTTTGTAGAACCAGGGGTGTTTGCCACGCGGGTCTCCTGAGAGACGCTGACGCGGGCGTTCTGTGCGACACGGTAGATCGCACCAGTAGATGTGCCGGGGACCACGCGAGCCTTCAGAGAGGCGTTGGCGCGTGTGCTCTGCGCGACGCGGTTGATCGCAGTAGAGGTGTCTGAGGTTACGCGGGCCTTCTGGGAGGCGTGGCGCGTGAACCAAACTTGGCACAGTGGGCAGCAGGAGCACCCGACAGAGCCTCAGATTGGGCTTCAGGGGGCTGTCCACTTGAGACCCTGCGGCAGACGCGGGTCTTTGGGCTCTTAGAGCCAGAAGAGAGGAACTCTTCATACTTCGCCTGGTCGAACTCGATGACGAGGGATTCGACCATTTTCCCCTTACGGAGAACGTCATCTTGCACCACGGTGCGCTCGTCAGTAACGAAGGTAGTCCCCAGCGGAGTCGCCATCTCTTGTAGGAGCCGGAAAATTTGGTGGTCGGAGAAAGTGGTTTTAGCTGTAAAAGATTTCCTTGATTCAAGCGAAACGATTACAACCAAAAGAACTACTCTTCCCTCTTTTCTAGTTACAAGGGAGGGAGGATGTCTGAATCTTCCCTTTGTTTAAGGCTGGGTTCTTCATGTGGCGATGGAGAGTGAATCTTGTTCTCCGTTGACCAGATGACCGTCCTGGACCGTCGGGGGTCTTCTCTTCGGTCGGTAGAAAGAGTAACTCAGCTCCGTCTACCAAAACTCTCAAAGAGGAGGTAGGCGAAGAGCGGCTAGTACTCAGTAAGCTCGCTGAAGAGTCTCCTCCCTCTGTCTGTTGTTGAAGTCGTGCTTCCCTCTTGATGATCCTCTTGCCTGGATTCGATCGATCTTGACGATGCCTTGACCTTCTTAATTCTCGACCTTTCCAAAGCTTCGATCTTATCAAAACTTCTCTCCCTTATCAAAACTTCGATCCCCTCTTCATAGCAAACAAGGCTATTTATAGGGGTCTCAGGGGGTGAAGGTGCCTCCTGAAAACGCTCCCGAATGAGGGGCCACTACCCGCTACATGCGCGGTGACTGGCCCCGCAATCAGGGCAGTTGCAACTGAGACGTGGGCATTGAGCCAAACGCGCCTTGAAGTTTGAGACGCGGGCGTCGAGCCAAACGCGCCTTGAAGTTTGAGACGCGGGCTTCGGGCCTTCACGTCTGGATGCTGAGGCGCGGGCGTCGGGCCGACGCGCCTTGATGCTGAGACGCGGGCTTCGGGCCGACGCGTCTGAACGTTGAGACGCGGGTGTAGAGCCAACGCGTCTTAATGCTGAGACGCGAGCATCGATTCCTCGCGTCTAGAGCTTGAGACTCTGCTTCCTTAATGGCTGGTCTGTTAGTCATTTTTAGACAGCCTACAATAAACATGTTCTTTTAAATAATGCTCTTGATATCAATAAAAACAAATTATGTTTCTAGATACTAGTATTCATGCTCTAGATACCAATATCAATAAAGCATAAAACAAACAAAATCTCTTGATACCAATATAAAAACATGCATATAAATGCATGCATATAACTCAAATACTTATCTCCCTTTTTGTCAATCATCAATAAAGGGGTCAAAGAAAAACCAATAAAATATATGTTCTTCCCCTTTTATCCGAAACAAAAAAATACTTCAAGCGGTGAAATAAAAAACAAACATGATACCAATTAAAAAATATATCAATATAGTGCATCATGATACCAAATGTAAGTGAACACATAGGTAAACCAACAAAAATTTTGAGGAATACCAATGGAAAGTAAATGAGGTATTGAAAACAGATCTTGAAGAAACCAATCAAAATTTTGATACCAAAATGAAAACATATTAGATAATCTTGATTACAAATTGTAAGTAAACAAAAAAAAATCTTAATACCAATTGTAAAAATTAGTACAAATTGAAAGATGAAATATGAATTTTCTCCCCTTTATGAAATACCAAATAAAATGATGCATAAGCTTGTATAAGATACCAATTGAAAGATAATCAATTGAAATAAGATAGTCATTTAAGAATTCAAGCTTAGCATAACTATAATTTGTGCTCAAAAATATAGATATATAGTAAGCACAAATAAAGCATCTATATATGTATGGAAAAGTAGATACCAATCGAAATTGATACTATATGGAGTGTAAGCATACATATATAAAAACATATATATGAGTATACAAAAAAATGTCAATATTGATACCAATTGAAAGGATCCAATGATACCAATTGAAAACATAATAAGATCAAGTGTATGACTCATATTACCTACCGCCAATTTCATGCACATGTTTTAAAAGATTTTCAATAATAAGCATACAAGACATGGTCGCCCAACCAACCACCCTTTAATGGGTAGGATTTTCAAAAATAGGTTTGAAAATATAGTATGTTTGAAAAGCTCTACCATATGAAGAATACGAACTAGTTTTATGAAAAATTTAAAAACTAGTACGAAATCCTTCAAGTAAGGAATAAAGCAAAAATATATTTCATAAAAAGTATGTAAATCATATGATCATCAACACTCAAAATCCATAAAACCCATATCATACTCATGAAAAACACAATCATGAGAAAGCAATAAGTAAAGTGAGTGTACGAGATTGTTATGTGAAACACATTATCACGAAACTAGGCAATCGAGCTCAATAAGAAATTTCTTAAAACATGAAACACAAGAAAGTCATCAAAACTATAATCCTTCAAGGTATATGCATGTCATGTACAAACTACCGTATACATACATATCCAAATACAAACAAGTCCACAAAAATATATGCATGAAGGCAAGTGGCTCAAGGGATGTATATGTATAGCCAATAGTTTGGACAAAATAGACATATACATGAGTTAAACATATAAACATGAAAAACATGTACAATATGGTAATACAAGTCAAATGCATGAATCATCAAAACTAGACTATAATAGTACATCTAATGAGTACAAATGAGCGTTCAAGCACAAACATATAATAATCTATTTGTGGCTCACTAGTTCTACAAGTATATATCTAAGTTTTAATGAAAACTAACATCTAAACATGTAGTCAAAACATGAAGCATAGAAATCAAAACAAAACTCATAAACATACATATGATCATTATGTACATGCACATGCATTAGATCTAGGACATACACATTAGATAAACTAAAGTGAGAACACTAAATATAAATCTATATAAACATGGGTGTCTCAAATACTAATCATGTATATCACTAATCTAAATATCATGGCGTATAACATACTAATCATGAAATATCAAAACATGCTAAAATCAATGATATGAAAAGCATGTAAACAATAAAGAGGAGTAAGAGATTGTTACCCAAAACTTAGAAGGCAACTCTCCATGTCTCCAAAACAAGGTGATCTTCCCACCAAGCTCCCCTTGAAAGTGATGCATCCAAATTGTCCTCTTTAAGCTTGGAACGCATCCACCTCAAGGCACCATCACTCTCACGTCATGCGAGAGCCCACACCTACATCAAATACAATAAGGGTGGTCTTGGTACCCATACTCTTTTGGGTCCATGGCGGTTAGATCCTTTCCTAACCCAAACAAATTTAGTTGCTAAATTTACATCATATATCTTATCATAGAAAAATCTAGCAAGGTGGCCCTTACGTCCACAATGTGTACAAGTGTACACATGAGCATACATAGTGTTGTATACATGAACGTGCGAAGCATGTGTATGCCGTGGATGGTGTGCATGTAAAGATGGAACTTGTTTCTTTCGAAACATAGATTCCAAACGTGAGTGGTTCATGGCACAATGGCTCAAAATGGAACCCAAATAATCAACACTCTTCTTAAGCATAGATATATCATTTTCAATTATAGAAGAGGTGCATGCAATAGGTAAGCTAGGTGAAGCTACACTAGCATGGCAAACATGAGAATCTAAATCATTTTTCAAAGAAACATTTTTCTTTAAACAATCTTTCAATTCTTGTGAAATCAAATTTATTTTATTTTTCAAAGAATTATTTTCTTTTAATACAAAATCAAGTTTTGAAGTTAAATCTTCATTTTTCTTCAAAACATATTCATAATCATTTTTTACTTTTCAAAATTTTGTTTTCATTAAGTGTAAGATCAAGTTGGGATTTAAGCGAGTCACTTTCACTTGAAATCTCATCCCTTTCTTGCAAAACAATCTCAAGTCTAGAAGATAAATTTTTATTTTCTTCTTATAAGCCAATACTTTCCTTTTTCAAAAATTTGTATTTTGAAATCAAATTTTCACAATTTTTAGCAAGTTCATCATTCATGGCTTGTGCCTCTAAACACTCATTGTAATAGGAACTAGTGCTAGCATCTAGTTGAGTTTCCGATTGTACCTCAAGGGAGTCATTCCCTTAGACCATGAGGCAATGTTCGTCGGACTTGTCTCTCCTAAATCTCCTCTTCTTATCGATAAGCGTTGGTAGCTCGGGAGATGTCAAAATGATCCATACTGCAAAAGCGGACTCATAGTGAGAAAACACATGTAAATATTCTTTATCAAGAGATGCTCTAAGTGACTTTAGGGCTAGTGCATTGGCCTCTATATGCCTGCTATCACTAAGGTAGGATTCCTTCGTAATGGCAAGGTAAACTCTATAACCTAAGGTTTTAAAATGACAACTCATCAGAACCTTCCATATATCAAGTCTAGAGATATCAAACATGGGAGGGACATCCATGAGTGCAAACAATATGTGTGCCAATGCAAATGCAAATGTAGATTAGCAAAACTAAGATCACACTCCTAGGTGGTTAAACCTAATATCAGGAGCGTAGGCTCTGATACCAATTGAAAGTACACCTAGAGGGGGGTGAATAGGTGTACGACTAATCTAATGAGCAAAATGCGGAAATTAAAAACTTAATTGCAACAACACTTAATGCAACCAACGAGTGTAGCCGAATTCCCGGTGAAGGGCTCTGGAATAACTCCTCTTGATTCCTCTGAATAAGAGTTGAGGCGCAAAATGAAGCTCTCGTAGTTAAACACAAGTGAGGCACACACAAACAAACTAAGCATATAATATATGAATGATCAATATGAAATGACGCAAGGCACAATATAAAAGAGAGAGAGAGAGAGTTAGAGTTAATGGATCAAACGCAAACACACGAATATGTTTCGAGGTTCGAGCACTGATTGTAGTTCATTTTTGCATCATCTTCCACCTCTATATTATGCTTTATGTAAATAAAAATGAGGTTTTTAATGATTTTCTCTCTAAATTTGCAGGTCCATCTTTAATGGAGAGGAAGGCCCATAATCAAGGATTTATCAAGGATAAATGGGATTAATTAAAGTGCCAAATGAAAAGCCCAAAAGTCTAAAGCCCAGATCTGGAGACTCCACGCATCCACTCAGCATTCTAGAAGATCTACGTGGCTACCAGACTACAATAGAATGGCAACAGAATTCGTTGGCGCAACGGCCAAGATTCTGCCGTGGAAATGCGGCTCTGGCCGCGGATCCGGGCAGGGATCTGGCCGTTGAGCCAGCGATTTGATCCCACAGTCAGGATTTGAAGGCCTCCTCTTCTGAAGCTTATAAATAGACTGCCAAGGACTCTGCGAGAAAGAGAGGAGAGATTTGGAGAGAGAGCTTGTATTTTAGAAATTTGTAGTGATTTCTCTTTAGTCTTTTTAGTGCTCTTGTAATCTCCTTCTTCCTCCTAAAAATTCTGTAAAAGAGAGAAAGAAAGAGTGAGAGAGCTTGTAATCCAAGGGGTGACAACTTGAAGCAAGGATTTATCCATCATTCTTCTCATCTTTGCAATTTCTAGTGCTTTACATTTCTTGCATTACTTTCTTCAAGCTTTACTTTTATTGCATTTTCTTTCTACATGAATTGTTGTTTTCTTTTCTTTGCAATGTCTAGCTAACTTCTTTAACATGACTAGCTAACCACTAACTTTGCTAACTTCTAACTCTTGGGTGATTGCTAACTTTTAATCTTACAATTTTGAGTCTCTTTCATCCCCAATGAAGATGGGTTACTTTCATTCTTGGTAAATTCTTGTTGTAATTCTATATAATTCATGTGAGCCTCATTTAGAGCCTTGTCTTTAGAACAAGTGCCTTGATGGAACATGGAGATGGAGCACCTACCATATGCTATTTGTTGTACAATTTTCTTACTTCAATGCTAACTTGATGTATGGCCTTGAATGACTAATGAATCTTGTATCTTCTTCCTTAGCATTCCTTGAGTGACACTCCTCGATTCCACCATTGAAATTCTATCTCGAGAGCCGATGAATCAATGAGGCTACAAGACAAGTCCGAGAAGATCACCCATCTACCAAGTGGGAAAGTAATTTGACCAACAAGCAAGACAAACCTTTGCCAATGAATCAACATGAGGCATGCATCACCATAATGAGATTAGTAAGTTAGCAAATTAGAAAGGTTAGCTAGTCATGGTTTCTTCCATCTCAAAAGTCTTTCAAAGTTTTTCTTCTTTAGTTTTCTTTCTAAAGCTAGTCTAGTTTTCGAGTTCTTTCACTTTCTTTTCCATCGTTTTCTTTTCATGCAACAAATCCACACCAAAGTTTTCTTTTATTTTTCCATGTCATTGTGATTCTTTTGAACATAGAAGAACACTCGTTTTCTTTCTTCACCACTTAACCGTAAAGCTTCCATCGCGAGCTCTCCCTGAGGATCGACCCGTAATAGTTCATACTACTACAATGATTCGGAAGGAGTACATAAACATTGTGAATACATTCTTGGAGTTTTGAGCATCACATTCGAAAAAAGAAGGTTGACTCTAAACCCTCTATCTCTGAATTGAGTACACTCCTATTCCTTCCCTATCAAATTTTTTGGCGCCGTTGCTGGGGAGAGCAACGGTTTACATTTAATTGAAGAACTAAACGAGTTTTCTTCTCTGTTACAGGTTACAGGTTGAAGAAACAAGAAAATCAGCATTGCAGTAACATATAAGTGGCCTTGGGCCTCTGCTCTTGAAAGCAGAGACCAAGTGCTCTCGGATTTGCCGCGTTTTCTCGGCCAAAGCCGCGGATCCGCGGCAAAGATGAGTTGACTACTAATCTGTTTTTGTGCAGGGTTGCTTGCTTTGCAAAAATACAACTGCTGCAATTCTAAATTCTTGTATGCTTTCACCATATTCCTGCTAATAATCAACAGTAAAACATTTGTTGTAAAGATAAAAATTGATTAGACGTTTGCATTTTTAGGCACGTGTCTTTTCAATTCATTTACTTTACTGTTGAAGAGTGCTGGAGTAAGGTACGTTCGCATTGCATATTGAATAGGACTCACTTCTTGGTTGATTTATATCGCTTTGAGTGAACCTTGTTTGCATAAACTGTACATTTGCACAAAATTGATTTTAAGGGCATCACCCAATAAATAAGATAAGGTGGGGATTTTATCACCCTTTCCTTGGCCCAAAAATCATTATCCAAGAACTCACAATCCCAAGCTTTTTAATAAAATTTGATAGACGTTGGCCCTAGGGACATCCGGACTCAGTAGGAGATCGGCTAAAGTTGGAAATTGATTTTGATTCATACTCCAGTCAAATCAGTGTCTAAGGTTGGGCATTAAGAGGTTACGCCTCAAAGATACCGTGGTTTGGCGTAATTAAGGCCCGTTGCTTACGCACGGATAGTTCCCACCGTATTTTGCCCCTACCTGGCGGATTAGCTGTGGTCTGATTCAAGCAACAACCTTCTTCGGTTCATCGAACAGTTAGGAGTCGTCTAGGTCCAGGTATCCTAGATAGCTTGTGATTGATTTTTTCTTTTCTTGTTTGTTATTTTCATTTTCTTTTCACTGGTGTGATCGGTGAACGTTGTTTGTGATTGTGTATGCAAGAGTGGTACCGGGATCCAGATTCTGCAAGACTTGTTAGAATTTCTACACTTGCACAAACACCACCACTTGACACAATCCCAATAATGGCAAACAACACTTAGCTTCAAGATAAATTCTACCCGATTCGCACTTCACTTCCATCATGCATTCTTCTCCCTGTGACCAATGGAAATAATTTTGAGCTAAAGCCACAATTCATAAACACTCTTCCCCGATTTCATGGTTTAGAACCCGAGGATGCGTATTTCTTCATTCGAGAGTTTGAAGAAGTATGTGTAATGATGAGAATTTTCCAATTGACTGAGGATGCTGTTAGACTTAGGTTCATACCCTTCGCGCTGAAAGATATAGCTAAGAAATGGCTTTACAATCTTCTCGCCAGCTCGATTTCTTCATGGGATGATTTTGTAAAAGTCTTTCTTAAAAAGTTTTATCCCATTCACAAAACAGCCCTCATGAGGAAAAACATTATGCAATTCAAGCAAGAATCCAATGAACCATTCTGGAAATATCTTGAGCGTTTTAAAGATTTACTAGCCCTTTGTCCTCATCACGGCATAGAGAAATGGCGTCAGTGCCAAATTATCTATGACGGACTCGATTGCCAAACGAAGACACTCCTTGAAACCATGTGCCAAGGAGAATTTTTAAAGAAAGATGAGAATCAAGGGTGGGATCTCTTTGAAGCCTTAGCTGAAAAAACAATTCAGTGGGAGTCATACCCAAATAAACCCACTCCCACCACTTTCAGAACCGGTATGCATTCAATAGAATCCTCTATAGCTGCTGAGGCTAAGATCACATAATTAATGAAGAGGATAGAATTGCTTGAATCAAGGGAACATTCTGCTGTCAACCAGGTCAACCCATCACCTGTGGTCAAACCGGGTTGCACCTATTGCCATGATCTCAACCATGTCTTTGAGGAGTGTCCTATATACCAGTCTCAAATGTATCAGGAGAACACAAATGCTGCCTATACCAGACCCAACCACAATCCATACTCCAATATGTACAATCCGGGATGGCGAAACCATCCAAATTTTTCTTGGAGTCAGTCTGATCCTTAGCAACCTAGGCCATCATTTCCACATCCATATCATGCTCAGTCTCACACACCCAGTTTCAACCAGAATCCATCGAATTTTCACCCATATCATAATCCACCACAATTCCAATCTTATCAAAATCCACCACATACCAAACAAACTTCCAGCCTACTTGTCAACAACATCAACCCCAGAATAATTCAGACAGGAGAATATCCGAGTTGAAAAAAATGATAGAAACCCTAATAAAAACCCAGCATCAGGATATGAATAAAGTAAAGGTCCAGATAGGGCAATTGGCTAATTCTGTAAATGAGAGACAAAATGGTATGCTATCAAGCCAGCCAGTGCCCAATCCAAAAAATCACTTCCCTCTGCATGAAGTAGAAGACATGGGCCCCAGTCAATGCAACACTATTCATATTCTGAGATCTGGGAAGCAGGTAGATAATAATGTTTCTAATCAAACATCCAAATCAGTGCCAAAACCAACACCTCCTGTTCCAGTACAACCAACTCCAGACAATCCATCTTCCAGTTTTGAACCATCAACTTCAAAAGCCAAAGGGAAAGAAAAGATAGATGAGTAACCATTTAAGCCTATTGTACCATTTCCAAATAGGCTGGCAAATCCAAAATTGAATGCTCATATGGAGAAGATCAGAGAGATGTTTAATCAAGTCCAAATCAATATCCCTCTTCTTGATGCAATTCAACAAGTTCCTCCATATGCCAAATTTTTAAAGGAAATGTGCACAAAGAAGAGGAAAGCAAAAGTCCCTAAAAAGTCTTCCTAGCTTCAAACATCAGCGAGTTGCTCACTGGGCCAATTCCTGTGAAATACAAGGACCCAGGGAGCCCAACCATCTCTTGTATCATAGGACAGACTACAATCAATAGGGCATTGCTTGATTTGGGAGCCAGTATCAATCTCCTTCCCTTTTCTGTGTATCAACAACTAGGGTTAGGCGACCTTCGTCCGACCCAAGTTAAGATACAATTGGCCGATCGTTCTGTGAAGATCCCCAAAGGGGAAATTCATGATGTTCTTGTTAGAGTTGGGGAGTTCATTTACCCGGTAGATTTCATAGTTCTTGAGACACAACCTGTGTCTAACTCTAATCATCGGGCTCAAACTCCTGTTATCCTGGGGCGACCATTCCTTGCTACAGCAAATGCCATCATCAATTGTAGGAATGGATCCATTAGGCTGACATTTGGCGACATGACTCGAGAAATGAATGTCTTCAATGTAGATAAACAACCTCGTAAGACAAGAGATCAAACATATGAGGTAAACTTTGTCGAAAACAATTGTGTGGAAGAGCGTGACGATTCAGAAGATGAGTTGCTGTTTCTTAATGAGTTATTTCAAAATGAATGCAACCATCTTGATGCGGAAGATCCGAATGTTCGAGTACCCTTTCAAAAAGGGAAACTTGATATGGATATCTTCACTTTCAAAGAGCCAACAAAGAGTGTAATCCATAAGGATATCATTAACGAACCTCCAATTGACATACTTTTTGAAGTCCTCTTCAAGGACGAGCTCATGTATCTGGATGAACTAACTCAGGATATTTTGATTAATGGCACATATCCAGGGGAAAGTGTTGACCTCAGCTTTGAGGAAATCTACGAGGCTGAGTTGGAATTTCTTGGAATTCAGAATAAAAAAGTTTCAAAGGAGCAGAGTGGCGATGGTGGCAAGTTTTTTAAAGAGCATTGTGGTGATATGAGGATGAATCATCTTAAGCAATTGAAACTGGAGACGCCTAAGGCTCAGAGGACAATTCAACTCGTTTCCCAACTGAGCCCTCTTAAACGGACCCATTGGAATGATGGGAAACGGGCTAGAGGGATACGACCAAAAGAAGCCCTAGGTAGTGGACACACTTCATAAATTATTTTTGTACCCTTTTGTAAATAAAAATAAAAAAATAATAAAAAAATAAATAAATAATTTTTTTCTGGACTTTGGTGCTAATTGGCACCAAGAGTCCCACTTTTTCCTAACCTCTTTTTCAAATAATCCTAAATTTGTAAATATTCCATCTCACTTAGGGTTATTTTTGAACTTCTACCTTTCAACTCCTTATAAATTCCCTCTACCCTACCTTTTTCTCTCAGACCCCAGAACGAACCCCTGATCTGAACTCCCACCTCAAAACGCCGCCCCCAGAAATTTTCCTATCCTAAACTCCTTCCACCCAGCCGCGTTTGCGCGACCCAGGCCGTAGATCCGCGGCAATCCTGCATTCTCTGGAGCGCCGCCAAATTTTCTGACGATCGATTTCTTGCGCTGGTGGCCGATCTGGTGCCAAATCTTCCCAAATCCTTCTCCTGTGCCCTTTGCAAGCCCGAATTTTTCTCCCCCCACGTATTCCTGGGGCGGTTTGAATTTCGATCTCCCAATTTATTGATTTGATCTAGATTTGTAGCATGGCACCCAACTTATTTGCTGAAAAGGATTTTTCAAAAATTCTATGTGATCCTAATGGGTATGGGCATATATTTATAGATCGGATTAGGGCATGGGATTGGTCTGCATTGGTATATGATAATACTGATAACGATGCTTCTATTGTCCCGACTTGGTGACATTGTTCTACAACTCTATTGACCATGCATCAGTTGATTTACACACTTATCAATTCACAGTGCACATGCCCTTAGGTGACCTTTTTATCACGCTTCCTCTCCTTGAGGAACACACGCATGTCCCTATTTTCCCACAGCATAGCGACCCCCTCCCACTTATTGATTACATGACAATTATGGGGGCTCGCTACACTGAGCAAGACCGCGGGCTAAAGGCCAGCACCACTTTTCGAAATGTACATTACGTTGGACGATGGATCCAACGCAACATCTTAGGTCTGGACCACACCACATCATTTAACCGCCCCGTGCTGCAGATTATCCATGACCTTATGACTAGGCAGCACACGGTCTGCCTTAACAAGACCATCTTCCACGCAATAATTGCCAACTCCTTACGCACCCGGGGTGCCAAACACTCCCACCCCATTCTGATTACGCGTCTGTGTAGGACTTTCCTACCGGACGCCGTATTTGACTCTTTTGCCCGGGTGTTTGTGACACAAGAGCGACCCACTAGTTCCTACAATAGTTGCTTACACGCGGTCTGGACCCCTAGTGTCCAGCCGGAAGATGTGCCGGTGGAGTCCTCTTCTGAGGAGAGCTTACATGAGGAAGATGAGCCCGAATTCTGGCACCAGGATCCCCCAACGGACTCACGTGCCTTCATGTCAACCATTTAGAGGGGCATGAAGAAGATCTTTAGGGGGCAAGTTAGGCTGAGGAAGAAAGTAGAGGAGCAATCCTCTAGGTTGGACCACATTGAGGCAGGGCTACGGCGTTCACAGTCGGCTGGACCCAGCACCACCGCTGGTCCAAAACGACGAAGGGAGTAATTTAGTTCCTTTACCTATTTCATGCATCTTTTATCTTGCATACATTGAGGACAATGCATGAGATAGGTATGGGGGGGTAGATACTAACTTAGGACTTTTATTTTCTTTTTTAGGATTTTTATTTAGCTTTTACCTTTCTTTATAGATTTTTTATTTTCTTTAGATTTTACTTTTTCTTTTTAGAAAAAAATTAAAAAAAATGAGAAATTTTGATCCATGTTTAAAAGAATCAAACTTGACTTTAGGGATTAAGGAAACTCTTAACTATGATTTCTAATTATAAGTCGAAAAGAGGAGTTTTGCTGGATTTTTAGGTTAAGTGAAAAAGAATAAGAAAGATAGCTAGATTTTAATTCTTACTTTAGCATATATACATTAAACATTCTGAGGGATTAATCAAAGACTTAGTGATTCTATTTACATATATATATAAAAAAATAAAAATAAAAATAAAAAAATAAATAAATAATTACTTAGCCACTAATTAAGCCGGTTAGCTGTGCCTCAAGAAGCATGGCTAGTCACGCCTAAAGGTGGTTAAGTCCTTAGTATTCGTGGCCTAGTTTACTCGAGTCCTTGAACCTTAGGGATGTATCTTCATCTGGTGCCCTAAGACCGACTGGTTTGGGAGTCATCGGTAAGAGGCTCATTACATGGGTAAATTAGAAAGCCTAAGGAAGCTAAGTAAATAAATAAATAAATAAATAAATAAAAAAGAAAAAAATATATATTAGTAAATAAATGAACTTAGTCTGAGAAAGATCCTTCATATTTATAGATGTATATATACTAGGAATGATGCAAAATTCGGTCTTCGATCTATTCCTTAAGAACTTAACCTAAGTTGAAGACAAAACTCTAAATAGACACTTATAAAAAGAATGACGAGTTTATAGTAACTTGAAACCTATAAATCAAGTAAGACTCTTGAAAAATATGGATCAAACTTTTCACTAACATTTTCTTTTCTTGGATTTTGTGGGTGCAATCCGCTGAAAACCCTCAGGAGACAACACTCCTCCTCTAGGGTAACCTAGAGGTTTAACGGCTTGTTGCACATGCTCAGTGCAATCGTGTCACCTACGAAAGTGGTTCAATAACTTAGTTAGGAATTTTCTTTTCTTTTTGCTCGAGGACGAGCAAAGGCTAGGTATGGGGATGTGATTGTAGTTCATTTTTGCATCATCTTTCACCTCTATATTATGCTTTATGTAAATAAAAATGAGGTTTTTAATGATTTTCTCTCTAAATTTGCAGGTCCATCTTTAATGGAGAGGAAGGCCCATAATCAAGGATTTATCAAGGATAAATGAGATTAATTAAAGTGCCAAATGAAAAGCCCAAAAGTCTAAAGCCCAGATCTGGAGACATCCACGCATCCACTCAGCATTCTAGAAGATCCACGTGGCTACCAGACTACAACAGAATGGCAACAGAATTTGTTGGCGCAACGGCCAAGATTTTGCCGCGGAAACGCGGCTCTGGCCGCGGATCCGCGGTAGGGATCTGGCCGTTGAGCCAGCGATTTGATCCCACGGTCAGGATTTGAAGGCCTCCTCTTCTGAAGCCTATAAATAGACTGCCAAGGACTCTGCGAGAAAGAGAGGAGAGATTTGGAGAGAGAGCTTGTATTTTAGAAAGTTGTAGTGATTTCTCTTTAGTCTTTTTAGTGCTCTTGTAATCTCCTTCTTCCTCCTAGAAATTCTGCAAAAGAGAGAAAGAAAGAGTGAGAGAGCTTGTAATCCAAGGGGTGACAACTTGAAGTAAGGATTTATCCATCATTCTTCTCATCTTTACAATTTCTAGTGCTTTACATTTCTTGCATTACTTTCTTCAAGCTTTACTTTTATTGCATTTTCTTTCTACATGAATTGTTGTTTTCTTTTCTTTGCAATGTCTAGCTAACTTCTTTAACATGACTAGCTAACCACTAACTTTGCTAACTTCTAACTCTTGGGTGATTGCTAACTTTTAATCTTGCAATTTTGAGTCTCTTTCATCCCCAATGAAGATGGGTTACTTTCATTCTTGGCAAATTCTTGTTGTAATTCCATATGATTCATGTGAGCCTCATTTAGAGCCTTGTCTTTAGAACAAGTGCCTTAATGGAACATGGAGATGGAGCACCTACCATATGCTATTTGTTGTACAATTTTCTTACTTCAATGCTAACTTGATGTATGGCCTTGAATGACTAATGAATCTTGTATCTTCTTCCTTAGCATTCCTTGAGTGACACTCCTCGATTCCACCATTGAAATTCTATCTCGAGAGCCGATGAATCAATGAGGCTACAAGACAAGTCCGAGAAGATCACCCATCTACCAAGTGGGAAAGTAATTTGACCAACAAGCAAGACAAACCTTTGCCAATGAATCAACATGAGGCATGCATCACCATAATGAGATTAGTAAGTTAGCAAATTAGAAAGGTTAGCTAGTCATGGTTTCTTCCATCTCAAAAGTCTTTCAAAATTTTTCTTCTTTAGTTTTCTTTCTAAAGCTAGTCTAGTTTTCGAGTTCTTTCACTTTCTTTTCCATCTTTTTCTTTTCATGCAACCAATCCACACCAAAGTTTTCTTTTATTTTTCCATGTCATTGTGATTCTTTTCAACATAGAAGAACACTCGTTTTCTTTCTTCACCACTTAACCGTAAAGCTTCCATCGCGAGCTCTCCCTGAGGATCGACCCGTAATAGTTCATACTACTACGGTGATTCGGAAGGAGTACATAAATATTGTGAATACATTCTTGGAGTTTTGAGCATCACATTCGAACAAAGAAGGTTGACTCTAAACCCTCTATCTCTGAATTGAGTACACTCCTATTCCTTCCCTATCAAGCACACAGCTCTACGTCCCCGCCTTCACACAGAAGGATTTCCAATCCACTAACTGATCCACACAGGACTCCCACACAGGGAACTTCCACTGAGGATTTGGGGCAAATACAACCGGGAGTACACAACTCCTCTCTCAACCGAATACAACCTCTCACTAGAGGCAACACAAACACCACCTCACACAAGAGGGGTAGGCACTTAGCCAATATAAAGCAGTCACCTCACACTTGAGGGATTCCAATACAAACTCCACCTCTCACTAGAGGGAGCTAAACACAATCTCCACCTCTCACTAGAGGGAGCCAACCACAACTTTCACAATCACCTCACAATAGAGGGATACCAAATCAATCACCTCTCACTAGAGGGATATCACAATGAAGGAAGTTTACAACTTAGTGGTTACCACAACCACAAACTAATTTTTCCACAAAATAAAGATCCTATATAGATAGGATAGTAAGATAGCTCAAGTGTGAAAAACAAAGTGTTTTGAACAAAAAAAATCACTTAGGAAAATCTCCAAATAGATATAGAATTTTTAGACCAAAAATCAATTCCCAAAAGAATATTTTCTTTAAAATAAAAACACTTTAAAAACAAATAGAGATTAAGAATTTTGAACCCAAAACTTTTTGCAAGAAAACACTTGAAAAGTATAAAAATTTTCTCCTTGAAAATCTTACACAAAACAGCCAAGAGATGGGGTATAAATAGGCCCCCAAACAAATTTGCCCATTGGCTGCTGAATAGGCCAGAATTGGCCTTCCGGTCGACCGGCCAATGGTCAAATTTTTGACCGTTGAGCCTTCCGGTCGACCGCCCGGTCGACCGGGTCCTGAACCAGAGAGCAACGGCTCTCTGGCCGGTCGACCGCCCGGTCGACTGGGGCAACCTGAGAGTGGGTTGCCTTCAGTCGGTCGACCGGTCGGTCGACTGGCCAACTGACATGGCCATGTGCACGTTTTGTGCACATCTAGTCGACCAGTCCGGTCGACCGCCAGAGCCTGGCAGACAGAATTAAGGGATTTGAAAACTGGGTTTTTAATTACCAAATAAATCCCATAAAATTTTAAAAATTCAAAAACATAGTTTTAGTATACTACTTTGATATACAAACATGTGTGAAAAATTTCAATACATATTTCAAACAAGTTGAACCATTTTTGTGACTTAGAAATTTGTCGAAAACTAAAATCCGTATTTTCAAAAACTTAGATTTTTGAATTGAAAATTCATTTTGTCCAAAACTCATCCAAATACAAAAAACATGATATTGAAACAACTTGAAGCATGTTGCATATGGATATGATCCAATATAAATGAAAGATATATATATCAATGTTTTTGACATTAAATCTGAAAATAAGTTTTGTTAAAATGCCAAAACTTCAAACTCATGAAATAGACTATCAAACTAAGTTTGTATAAGTAGTTAAAGCATACATGTATATAGAACAAATCTAATATACATTAAACCATGTAAACTTGTATTGATTCAATCTATACATGAAAACGAAGATCGGTTAAACCAAAAACCGAAAACCAAATTCCAAAACATGAAACGTGTGTGTGTTGTGAGCTTGAGCATATCACACTATCTAATCTTTAACAATTGGATCTAAACTATAAACTAAACACAGTACCGAAGTCTTCTTGTAGAGCGCCGTCTCCAAGTCGACTCGATCCAAACTGTGATCCACCGAGCTTGACTCCAACGAGTGCTAGGTATGAACATTTACTCTCGGGCTCTTGAATCACCATGTGAAAGCTTCAAAATACCTTTGTTGAAGCTAATCACCTACTAATATCTTAGTTAGAGATCTGAAACTAAACATCACAAGATTATTAGTAAACATAACTACATGAGTTAATCATCATCAAAACTAGAGTGGAAGGCCTCTGGGCCAACAAACCATTCCTTGCTGGAGAAGGTTCGGTGTTTGTTGTCTAATGCACAATTAGACAAATCGTTCTGGGCTGAGGCGATTGTGTATGCTAGCTATCTCATAAATGGATTATCTTCGACTGCGATAGGAGGAAAACTCCACTAGAAGGTTGGTTTGAAAAAGCTGCTCAAGATCATGATTTGGTGCGGGAATTTGAAAGTCTGGCCTACTTTAGTGCCAAAGATGGTAAGGTGAATTCGCGAGCAAAGAAGTTTGTGTTTTTAGGTGAAAAAAATATGAAAGGCTTCAGGTTATAGACCCTGAAAACAAGAAGATCATGATAAGTCAGCATGTCACGTTTGATGAGACTTCAGTGTTGAAGTTTACCGTCTCTTAGTAGGTGGAGAGGACAAAGACCAAGGAAGTGTCGCAGTGGGTGGATGTTGATGCTATTTCACCATCTTCAGTTGGTTCGGTATTAGTGAGGACTTCACCAGATGTGACACCGGATGAAGATCATGTAGCCAGTTTTGATGCTGAACAGGTAGAAGACATTGATGAGAATGTCGAATTATTTGCAGCAATTGAAACCAAGATAAAACCATAAAGTGGGTGAAGAAGATGAATCTCAAGTTTGTGACCGCGATAAACTCAAATTGAAGGCTGTTGTTCTTCATGACGGTAGTGAGGAGATTCATATGGCTCAGCTAGGTCGGTTCGCTACTGAAGATTCAGTCACAAGTGCAAGAGCTTGATGGAGCTTATTTCAGTGAACTACGATTGGCTTGATCCCTTGGGCAAGGTACGTAGGCAGCCGTAAAGGCGCAGCTATTTGGTGATGCAACCCGTATGAAACTATATGGTATATCTGGGTTCTCCAGAAGCTGATTGGAACTTCATGTAGAGGTGAAGAGTTGGACTTCACGAAGAGGTGAAGAGTTGGACTTCACGTAGAGGTGAAGTGTTGTTGCTGATTGGGACTTCACGTAGAGGTGAAGAGTTAGACTTCACGTAGAGGTGAAGTGTTATGATCTCGATGAATAGATAATCTTCTGGTGAGAAGATAGTTGAACTTGCATGATCGTACACATATTTTGCATTCTTTTCATTACACTCCTACATTTATCGTGTAATAAATCTGCTAATTTCCTTGTCTTAAATGTTTATTTTGCAGAAGATAATAATGAAGAGAAAGAGGATTAAACTAAATAAATACCAGTTAAAATTAGATTTAACTGGATGTATTTGGTTAGCTAAAGATCGACTGAGGATAATATCAAATACGGAGAGAGAGAAGATCAACGGATGAGATGAAGCAAGTTTGATTCAGATTCTGACTGGATACATTTTAGTATTCGAATCATAACTTTTGCTACGAAATCTCAATTCTGATGATTTAAGATGATCCAGAAAGTGGACTTACAGAGCTACAACTCTTATGTTGATCATTATTTCGAATTCTGTCATTGATAAGTGATATTCAGCAATCAACACGCTAACAAACTGCAGATCAGAACTGAATATCCATCTCAAATCAAGTTTGGAGATAAGGGGAGTTCAAAAATTGCCAGATTTACTTATCTTCATACTCCTCTACCCTCTCCATTTCTCCTATAAATACCTGCACTCAAAGGCAAAAGGGACGCCAATGCAGAGTTAGGATTTAGACTAGTTTTTCATTTCTTAGTTTAGGTTTTTGTTTTTCTTGTTCATGTAATTGTAATTTTCATTTATGTCATAAGAGGAGATCAGACTTTCATCGAAGAACAAGAATGGAGCTTGAGCTGGAGTGACACCGGTGTAAGACTTATTTCTTTTCTTTTATTGTTTGAAATCGAATCGATGTTTTTTCTGTGTATGTACTTCTGTTTAGTCTTCTTCTTCTTCTTCTTTTCTATTTTACTTTTCTTTTTGGTACAATTGTCTTCCAAGTGAGTCTAAAAGCATCGAAAGAGCCTTGCCATTGTGAGTGCCACCGATAGCTCATGACGATGGAATGGAGTCTCTCTCTGTATTATTTCATTCTTGAAGTAGTCTTGATGATGTAATGTAGAAGAGACCAATACTCAAATCTTATGGGCTATGCGCTGAATGCCTCCACTTCAAGGTAAAATCGTCGCTGAAGACTCAAGGTAAGATTTTGGTGAAAAGAAGGTAAGCAATTGTTTTTATTTCTTTTCTTTTATTTCTGTAAATTAAATCACCACTTCTTCCAACTCTTCTTTTCGACTCATTTGTACATAGTCGCTTTCGCCGTTTTCTGATTTTTTCCACCTTCTTCATCTCTCATTTTCTTCTTAACTTTAACTATTGACTCTTTCTTATTTTCTTTTCTTTTTAAGAAATAGAGAAGAACTATCGTTTTGTTTTCTTAACGATTTCAATACAAGAACGTAAACGCTTCTATCGCAAAACCCTCCTTGTGGATCACGACCCGCATAGCCACTTGCTATAGCGGTAAGAATTGAGCACTTGCACATTCTAATCTTAAGTTCTGAAATTTCGTATTTTGTGTGCAGGTTTAGCCTTAATCAAATTTTGGCGCCGTTGTCGGGGAGGGTAACGTTTTTATTGAAATCTGATTTTTTGAAACTTTTTTAGAATTAAACGAATTTTCTTCTCTGTTGCAGGTTAAGGGCAAGAAAAACAGGAAATTAAAGTTGCAGTAACATATAAGTGGCCTTGGACCTCTGCTCTAGAAAGCAGAGACCAAGTGCCCTCTGCTTTGCCGCGTTTTCGTGGCCAAAGCCGCGGATCTGCGGCAAAAAGGAGTGGACTACTAACTTTCTTTTTGCAGGGCTGCTTGCTTTGCAAATTGTAGTTTTCTGCAACTTTACTTTTCTTATATGCCATCACAAAAGCCTGCTAATAATCAACAGTAAAACGTTTGTTGCAAAAGTTAAAAATTGATTAGACGTTTGCATTTTAGGCACGTGTCTTTTCAATTCATTTATTTTTACTGTTGAAGAGTGCTGGAGCAAGGTACGTTCGCATTGCATGTAGAATAGGACTCATTTCTTGGTTGATTTTCATTGCTTTGAGTGATTCTTATTTACATATCTTGTACACTTGCACAAAATTATCTTAAGGGCACTAACCCATAACAAGATAAGGTAGGGATTTAATCACCCTTCCTTAGCCCAAAAATCAGATTCCAAGCACTCACTAACCCAAGCCTAACTAAAAATGAGTAGACGTTGGCCCTAGGGACATCTCGGACTCAATTAGGAGATCATCCTAAGGGGGAAAGGTGTTGGAACTTGACTCCTGCCAAATCAGTGTCTAGGAAAGGGATTGAGGGCCGAAAGCCCGAAGGTTGGTGGTTATTTAATTAAGGAACGTCTTTGACGGAAAACCTTCCACCAACCTTGCCCTGACCTGGCTGATTAGCCTGTGGTTAAAGTCTGCATTAGACCTCCCGTGGACAGTCTAATCAGTTAGGAGTCGTCTAGGTCATAGGTCTACCCTAACTTAGTTTAGAATTTTTTTTTCTTTTTTGTTTATTTGTTTGTTTTTATTTGTTTGTATTCTACTGTGTGATATGGATTATAATAATAATTTTTCCAACTTCAATAATAATCCATATTACCCACCGACTGCATTTTCGGATATTACCAACCCGGCATATCATAACTTTGACCAACTTAGTGTGCCGGATTGGTCATATCCGAATCAATATAACCCATACCCCAATCTGATAACTATAATTTCCATAATGATTTCAACTCTTCACAGAGTCAGTGGGGATTCACCTACCCCGAGCATAATTTTCAACCAACTTGTCCTCCTTCTCCACCTAGTTCACCATATTTTCAAGATTCATACTCAGTTCCACCAGTCCAAAATAAGAAACTATCAATTTTGGAAATGAGTATGCGTGAGTCCAAACACAAATCCCAAAATCTGATGGACTCACAATTTCACTACCACTTCCAAGACAATTCTTCATCTTTTCATCAAAACAATGAACCTATCAACTATGAAAAGATGCTTGAAGCCATGACTCAGGCTCAAAACACTCGTAATCGTGACATAGATATGATGGTCAAATCTCTACATTCTCACCGTTGGACCAGTTCTGATGTCACTAACCATTCTGTTAGAGCCGAAGAGTCAGGTTGTTTTAGAAATCAAGATTCCATTTCAGAACAACCATTTGAACTTGCCCAAACTCCAAATTTTGAAAACGATATTGACAGTTTAGCAAGTTATTTTTTTCCTGAAATAGAACTTGAAAATAAATATGATCCTGAACCCCAACTTAGTGATTCAATTCTATTTACTGATTCGATTATGACTCCGGTATCTTCACCTGATTTCGATCTTTTCTCCGAGTCAACGTTGGATCCTGTGCCTATTCATTATGAAATTGAATCCCCCATCTTTGAGGATCATATTGAACTTGACCAATTATACAATTTTGAAAATTCTATTGACAAATTGGCAAGTTCTCAATTTTTTGATATTGAACTCAATGAGAAGTGTGACCTAGATTTTCAAATATGTGATCCAGTTCAAATTTTTGAATCAATACTGACTCCTGTTTTGTTACCAGATTGAGTAATATTTTAGAGTCAGTTTTGATTCCCCCACCTATCATTCTTGAACTTGAATCACCAACATTAAGTCACATTCCATTGTTGGAAAATAAATGTGGACTTGAGTTTTAACTTCTTGACTTGGACCCAATTTCTGAACTATTTCGACTCTTGAACCTTTACTTGACTTAAGTCACCTTCATGAGTCGGTATTAGTTCCTGTCCTTCCTGAGTCCAAGTCAATCATACTATCTTTTCACACTCCATTCTGGGGCGAGGTGGTCGACAAATTTAACTCCGAAATCAATTATGGAATATGAAAATTAGATGAGATCAAATACTTAATAAGAATCCTTCATGGATACACAATCTTAATGGGTTATATTAGAGAAACTTCTAGTGGGTTCCTCCGAACCCCAAGTAAAGTTGATTGGGCCGCATTTCGTGGACCAATCAGACCACCACCGGAACCACCACCTTAAGGTAACCTTTTCCTTCCATTTCTTCTTTTTCATGCATCTATGCATTAATTCATACATTGAGGACAATGCATGAGATAGGTGTGGGGGAGGTTCTAACATAACTCTAAAAAAAAATTAATAAAAAAATTAACATTTTCTTTACTTTTAAAAACTTTTTGAAAATAGAAATAATATTTTGACATATTTTTTGTAAGAAATTAAGTTAATTTTAAGGAATAGGAAAATCTAAATTAGGATTTCTTATACTTGGTCAAAATAAGATTATTTGTTTGATTCTAGGGTTAGGAAGATAATTTGTCAAAGTAATTTAGTCTTGATCTTTACCATAATGAAATATGCACACTTCATACACTTACACACTTAGGGTTCAAAAACAAAAATTCTTATGCCTTATAAAAAATATATATATATATAAAAGAAGAAAAAGAAAGAAATAAGCAAATTTAATTATTGATTAGCTAGGTGCTTTGGCCTAAGCAAGCCTTAGTATTTACGCGAAAGATGATTAGATAAGTTTGAAAAGAAAAAAAAATCCTTTGATTAAGCTGGGTATTTGTGCCTAATAAAGCATAAGTATTCACGCCTAAAGGAGGTCCATATAATAAAATCCTTAGTTTTGTGGCCTTGTTTGCTCGAGTTCTTAAGTCCTTGGGGTGTTTTCTCACCCGGTGCCCTAAGACCATCTGGTTTGGGAGTCATCGATTAAAGTCTCGTTACATGGGTAGATTAGAAAGCCTGATAAAACTAAGGAACAATACCACCAAAATTATATATATATAAATAAATAAGGTATAAGAGTTAGAGTTAATGAACCCTTAGTCAAAATTTTCACAGTCACAAAGTGCATATGACTTAGGGTAAAGTAATAGACTAGATGAGAAGTACAATTTGACTCCTTACTTTAATTGGTAACAAATTTTTGAATAGAGACTAAGTTTAGGAATGAAAAATTCAGCTTTCCTATAACTTATAGATTGCTTAAATCTTACAATTATATTTCAAATATTTTTCTCTTTCAAAATGCTTTTTGAAAATACTAACTCTTTGTTTCCCTTTCTTTATGGATTTTGTGGGTGTAATCTGCTGAAAACCCTCACGAGACAAAACTCGTCCTCTAGGGGAAACCTAGAGGTTTAACGGCTTGTTGCACATGCTCAGTGCAATCGCGTGACCTGCGAAAGTGGTCTAATAATCCTTAGTATAGTTTAGTTGTTTTGCTCGAGGACGAGCAAAAGATAGTGTGGGGGTGTGATCGTACATATATTTTGCATTCTTTTCATTACACTCCTACATTTATCATGTAATAAATCTGCTAATTTTCTTGTCTTAAATGTTTATTTTACAGAAGATAATAATGAAGAGAAAGAGGATTAAACTAAATAAATACCAGTTAAAATCAGATTTAACTGGATCTACTTGGTTAGCTAAAGATCAACTGAGGATAATATCAAATACGGAGAGAGAGAAGATCAACAGATGAGATGAAGCAAGTTTGATTCAGATTCTGACTGGATACATTTTAATATTCGAATCATAACTTTTGCTACGAAATCTCAATTCTGATGATTTAAGATGATCCAGAAAGTGGACTTACAGAGATACAACTCTTATGTTGATCATTATTTCGAATTCTGTCATTGATAAGTGATATTCAGCAATCAACACGCTAACAAACTGCAGATCAGAACTGAATATCCACCTCAAATCAAGTTTGGAGATAAGGGGAGTTCAAAAATTGCCAGATTTACTTATCTTCATACTCCTCTACCCTCTCCATTTCTCCTATAAATACCTGCACTCAAAGGCAAAAGGGACGCCAATGCAGAGTTAGGATTTAGACTAGTTTTTCATTTCTTAGTTTAGGTTTTTATTTTTCTTGTTCATGTAATTGTAATTTTCATTTATGTAATAAGAGGAGATCAGACTTTCATCGAAGAACAAGAATGGAGCTTGAGCTGGAGTGACACCGGTGTAAGACTTATTTCTTTTCTTTGATTGTTTGAAATCGAATCGATGTTTTTTCTGTGTATGTACTTCTGTTTAGTCTTCTTCTTCTTCTTCTTTTCTATTTTACTTTTCTTTTTGGTACAATTGTCTTCCAAGTGAGTCTAAAAGCATTGAAAGAGCCTTGCCGTTGCGAGTGCCACCGATAGCTCATGACGATGGAATGGAGTCTCTCTCTGTATCATTTCATTCTTGAAGTAGTCTTGATGATGTAATGTAGAAGAGACCAATACTCAAATCTTATGGGCTATGCGCTGAATGCCTCCACTTCAAGGTAAAATCGTCGCTGAAGACTCAAGGTAAGCTTTTGGTGAAAAGAAGGTAAGCAATTATTTTTATTTCTTTTCTTTTATTTCTGTAAATTAAATCACCACTTCTTCCAACTCTTTCTTTTCGACTCATTTGTACATAGTCGCTTTCGCCGTTTTCTGATTTTTTTCACCTTCTTTATCTCTCATTTTCTTCTTAACTTTAACTATTGACTCTTTCTTATTTTCTTTTCTTTTTAAGAAACAGAGAAGAACTATCGTTTTGTTTTCTTAACGATTTCAATACAAGAACGTAAACGCTTCTATCGCAAAACCCTCCTTGTGGATCACGACCCGCATAGCCACTTGCTATAGCGGTAAGAATTGAGCACTTGCACATTCTAATCTTAAGTTCTGAAATTTCGTATTTTGTGTGCAAGTTTAGCCTCAATCATTGCATAAGGGGGTGTGCATCCAGTTTGTTAAAGCCGATGATGGTGTTTTGTGTGCTCTACTCAGACTTGGTTGAACCGTCTTTGAAGACATATGGACTGGAGAGAGCCAATCAGTTGGAGAGTCAGTGTTGGCTCTGATGGTTTCTTCTTGAGGTCATTTGGAATAGAATTCCATGAAGTTGCTTAGTTGGGAGACACGTTCATTAGTCAGCTCATATGGTATTTCTCTTCTGGTGGAGTGGTGGGAAGGTATGTATGGTACATTCCGTTTGAATAGCTGAGCTGAAGTTGGACGCTTACAATTGATATTAAAGTTTGGCGGGAGTTGCAGGTGGTGACGATAAACTCAATTTGGATCTGATGAGATCAGTGAAAATCAATTGTACATGTGCTGGGATTCATTTGAAGGAACTTGTTTCGTCTGTTGGCCAAGCCAAAATCGTGTGTCAATTTCACCGAGATCGTGCGTCGATTTCATTCAGAGCGCTCAGCTGAGATTGTGTGTCGATTTTGCCGAGGTCCTGTATTAATTTCACCTGGTGTTCTTTGGAGTTCAGCTCAGATTTGAAAAATCTTCACCGAGGTGGAGAATTGTAGGGAGAGAGGAGATAGCACAGAGATAGAGGAGATAGCACAGAGATCAGAAATCAAAAGGAGCAAGAACGGCAATAAAGCAGACCTGGACAGAGCCCGGTCGACTGGTGGACAGAGCCCGGTCGATTGCCTAGTCGACTAGTGTGCACGACGTGCACAGACATGGCCTGGTCAACCACCCGGTCGACCGTGGCAAAGGAACGGTCGACCGCTCGATCGACCGACTGGCATGAACTAGCTCTCGGTTGGTCCCGGTCGGCCGAGGACAAAGGCCGGTCGACTGGCCAGTCGACCGGCAGACGCGTTTTGCTCTCCTTTCTAGATTTGGACTCCTTTTCTATTTTAGGGTCGACTCCAATCAGGATTTCCTAAATCCCTGAGACTCTCTGGCTATACATAAGGGCCAGAGCCCTTATGTATTGTATCCCTGAAATCAGTGAAAGTATCCCTCTAGTATTGGTTTGTATTGATTGTTGAATCAATAAAATCTCTCTCTCACTTGCCCCAAGGACGTAGACAAATTGCCGAACCTCGTTAAATATTGTGTTGGCTTGCTTTTTCTATTGTTTCCCTATTCTTGACGTGTGGGTATTGATTGGGACGGAACCAGCACTCAAAAATGTGTGTTTTATGAAATCAGTATAATTATATGTGTGCTAATGTTCCCTCGATACTTCCGTTATAGCATTGACTCAACTGGTCGATTCCACAGGGATGGAAGGCGATAGAAACATTAACAATTTATGTTCCGTTGGTTGTTAACAAGTCTTCTTTGTTAAAGTATGAGAAAAAGTAAAAGAAAAGAAAACTAAAAGTGATAAGTGGAGAAGGCGATAAAGCGGCGATGTGAAAATAAAAGAGAGATGATTTTGAAAATAAAAAGAAGATGAAACAAAAATGATCTAAGAAGATAATGAAAACAATGAAGAAAATGATAAAAGTGTTTGAATTTGATTTTTTAAAATAAGATAAAAGCAAACTCATGGCTACTTATTTAGTCTCTAATTTTGCATAATTTTCATCACGTTCTCATATTTATTTTATGTAAAATTCTGCTAATAAAACCTTGCTTACTTGATCCTAGGTCCATGGTGTGCAAATAAAGAAGAAGACCCTAAATCACCATTTAATGGGTGATTAAAGGCCTACCAAGTAGCCATTGACTTTAGGAGGAGATTTTGTCAGCCCAGGGCATCAAATCACGAATCCAGGAGATCAAGTGGATAGGGGATAGACTGGGCGACGTGCTGCCCGAAGCCAGGCGCGCGCCGCCCTGGCAGGACCCCGAAAACGCGGCCCAGGCTGCGTTTCCGCGGCCCTATGGACGCGCGCGCGCCTGCGCTTTGGGCTAGGGGTCGTCCCCGTGGCCCCCTTTCCCCTGATGCCTATAAATACCCCCCTAGGGGCTTCAGTTGGGAGATATCCAGAGTTAGAGCATTGTTGTAATCTTGTTTTTACGATTGTAGTTGTTTTAGTTTCTTTCCTCTTCTAGTTTTAGTTTTAGCCATTAGAGTGAAAGTGAGAGAGAGTGTGTAAAGGTTGCATTTGAAGGTGACAAGTTAATACAAGTAACTACTTCTCTTTCTTCTTTTTATTTACTTTTCTTTGCCATTTACTTTTACTTCCTTATTGTAGTATAACTTCCTTCCTTTTTACTTCTTTTCTTTTGCTTTCTTGTAGTGTAACTCCCTTTCTCTTTACCCCTTTTCTTTTGTTGTTTCTTTTACTACCATGTCTAACTAACTCTTCCATAGTATGGCTAACTAACTACTAACCCAGTAATCTCTAACAACTTGCTTGATAAACCCAAATGAGTCAATAGTATCAACTAAGCCTTGTGCAAACGAGAGCTATGGCATCTTAAGACGAGGGTTCTAACTCTAACTTACCTACAAGTATTACTTTCTTATATTTCTTGCTTAATTGTTTTGATGATCTATGAGTTGTGTACTTTACTTGTTGTAAGTTAGAGATTTTTCTTTTAACTTTGCCGATACCATTAGTGCACTTGTGTCTTCCCTTATTCTCGCCTTTTATTGGATATTGGTCCAAGTTTTTACCGTGTTAAGCTAAGTTATAGGAAGAACTTTCGCTCGATTTTTACGTGAATAGTTCCTATGCATAAGGGTTATGCTTGCCTATGATCCATCATGAGGCTACATCTTTAAGAAGTTAGGGATTAGTGGGAGTAATTCGTAGAAAGTTAGCCATGCGCTTTTACCATCTAGAAAAATCACTTTTACAACCACCAAATCATTTTAAAACAATTTTTGAAATCAACTTGTTTTCATTTTTCAATTCTTTATTTTGAAACAAAGAACTTTCTCTTTTCTTGAACAAAGAAGCCGCATCAAGCTTTCATCGCTCTCCCTCCTTGTGGATACGACCCGTATAGCCACTTCGCTACTACGGAGGAATCGTAAAAGCAGTAACATCGACCTACACTCTTTTCACTTATTCTTGTACTTGCTTTTTGCCGATCAAATTTTGGCGTCGTTGCCGGGGAGGGGACGACTTCATTGTTCAATACTAAAGATTTTTCTTTGTTCTTGTATGTAGGAGAAGTACCAAGGAGCTCACTTTCACGGGAAGCAAAAGTGGTGGCCAAAGACATTGCACGAGGATTCATTTGCCCTCGAAAAATTCGTATAAAAGCGAGTTTCTCCGATTGAAGTATTAACGAACTCTTCTGCAGGGTTGCTGAAAGCTGCTCCAAAATTGCTTTCTAAAATCTTTTTAGTTCCCTTGAATGCTTCACCTTATACATGTGTAATAAGCTCAACAGAAATTCACTTGTTGCTTAATTGAAACTTGGATTAGACTTTTGCATTTAGGGCACGTGTCTATTTCAATTCATTTCAATTTCTGCTGAAGAGTGCAGGAGAAAAGGTACGTGTGCATTCATATAGAATAGGACCAATATTTTGGAGTAATTTATAGCTTTAAGTGTTACCTTATTGTGAATAAACTGTACACTTGCACAATTGATATTAAGGGCAAAACCCAAATAAACAAGATAAGGCGGGTATTTCATCACCCTTCCTTAGACCAAAAACTATCTCCAAGCGCACTCACACCATCCCAAGCCTTAACTAAAAACTGATAGACGTTGGCGCTAGGGACATCTCGGACTCATTAAGAGATTAACCGAGGGTGAAAATGTAAGAACTATACTCCTACAAAATCGGTGTCAAGGAAAGTGGATTGAGAGGCAAAGCCTCGAAAGTTCTGTGGTTTGGCGTAATTAGGCCCATGGCTAACGCCCGAATACGTCCCCCCGAGCTTTGCCCTTTCCTGGCCGATTAGCTTGTAGTCGAGTTCTTGCAACAACCTCCCCCGGAGAATTGACCAGTTAGGAGTCGTCTAGGTCCAGGTACCTTAGACTAAGGCTTGGTGGTTTTTTCTTTCTTTTGTTTGTTTTTTTATTCTTTTCGATTATTTGTTTGTTTTTTACGTTGTTTGTGATGTGCTACATGCAAGAGTAGGTGAGAGATCCTGCAACTTCTAGATTAACCAGAAACACTTCTCTACCCTTGCATCTAGAGCCGGTGATGGCGTCACTTCAGGATAGATTTTACCCGATCAGAACCTCATTACCATCTTGTATAAAACTGCCTGAGGCAAATGGAAATAACTTTGAATTAAAGCCTCAATTCATCAACACTCTCCCAAAGTTTCATGGTTTAGAATCAGAGGACGCATACTTCTTTGTTAGGAAATTTGAAGAAGTGTGCCTCATGATGCGTATACCCCAGCTAGGAGATGATGCCGTTAGATTACGTTTCATCCCTTTTTCCCTAAAGGACCTAGCAAAGAAATAGTTGTACAGTTTGGCGGTAGATTCTGTCATGACATGGGATGATTTTGTCAACGTCTTCTTGGAGAAATTCTACCCAATCCATAAAACTGCCCTCATTAGAAAGAATATCATGCAGTTCAGACAAGAACTGAGTGAGCTATTTTGGAGATACTTTGAGCGATTCAAAGATCTCCTAGCTCAGTGCCCTCATCATGGTGTGAGAAATGACGTTAGTGCCAGATTATCTACGATGGATTAGATTATCAAACGAAAACCCTTTTATAAACCATGTGTCAGGGAGGGTTCTTGCAAAAGGATGAGAACTAGGGTTGTGATTTATTTGAGGATTTAGCTGAGAAAACCCTGCAATGGGAGCCAGCCTAAAAAAAACTAAGGAATTCACAATCTATAGCTTCAAGAGGAGGGCTCCTATCTCTAGAATCATCCATAACTGCAGAAGCTAAGATTGCAACTCTAATGAGGAGGATAGAGGGTCTAGAGATGACAGAGCCAGCCAATGTCAACCAAATCAACCCACCACCAGTTCACAATTCGGGTTGTTCATACTGTCAGGCACCAAACCTTGTCTTTGAAGAGTGCCCTGTTTTTCATACCCAGCAAGTGCCATCGGAATACCTAAATGCGACCTACTCACGGCCGCCGCATAATCCCTACCCGCAGACATACAATCCAGGTTGGAGAAATCACCCCAATTTCTCCTGGGCCCAGAACAATCCTCCTAGGCCTAATTTCTCCAACAATTTTCATCATCCCAGTCCTCCACCAGATTTCCCCAGTCAAGCTCCATCTTCTTCCTCTCAAAGTTCACCAATGAAAAAGAAATTCAGTAAGTTAGAGGAGAGCATGTAAGCTTTTATGAAGTCCCAAACCGCTTTCATGCAAAACCAGGGACAAACGCTGAACAACCATTCACAGGCTATATCGAGATTGAAAATGCAGATGAGCCAATTAGCTAGCTCCCTAAGTGAAAGACCAAATGATACGTTACCTATTCAGCTGCTAGTTAACCCGAAAAACTCCAATCAAGCATATGAAATTCAGGATCCGTCGATCAACCATTGCAATGTTATTCACACACTTCGATTTGGAAAGAAGGTAGACAACCAGGTCTACCAACAAAAAAGTCCAGTCCATCTTGATTCTACTCCAGCCTCCACCTCTGCAAGTTCCTCCTAAACTGCTCCTCAAACATCTGACGAGGACAAAGCTGCTGAACAAGTTCATAAGCCTGTAGCACCCTTTCCCAATAGGCTTAGGAATAACAATAAGAATATGCACATGGAGAAGATGCTAGAGATGTTCAACAAGGTCAAATTGAATGTGCCTCTTCTTGACGCTATCCAACAAGTCCCAGCTTATGCAAATTTCTTAAGGATATGTGTACTAAGAAGAGAAAGACAAGTGTAACCAAGAAAGTGTTCTTGGCAACCAATATAAGTGAAATTCTGTCTGGTCCCATTCCGATGAAATACAAGGATCCCGGATGTCCCACAATCTCCTGCACCATAGGACAGATAGAAATTAGTAGAGCGCTTCTTAACATGGGAGCAAGTATCAACTTGCTACCTCTCTTAGTATACCAACAACTTGGGTTGGGCGAGCTGAGCCCAACCCGAGTTACCATTCAGTTAGCTGACCGATCTGTGAAGATTCCGAAGGGGAAAATCATAGACGTCCTTATCCGGGTCGGAGATTTCATCTACCCCGTTGACTCATTATGCTTGAGACCCAACCTGTGTCCAATCTAAGGTCTCAAACTCCAGTCATCTTAGGGCGCCCATTCCTTCCTACAGCCAATGTCATAATCAACTATAGGAACAGGTCCATGCGATTGACCTTTGGAGATATGACGAAGGAAGTCAATGTATTCAATCTTGGAAAACAACCTAGGGATGTCAATGATTAGACTTTTGAGGTCAATTCCATTGAAAATCTGACCAGTGAGCATGAGGAAAGTATGGAGATAGAAATGGAGGTAGAGTTTGATCTGGAGGCTGAGGATTTTATTCTAGACCAGATCGTAAATTCAGCAGTAGATTGGGTGTCAAGCCCAAGTGTACCTCATCATAGGATTGAAAGCCCGGAGATTACATCCAATGAAGCAACACTTTCCTAGAGCTAAAAGCCTTACTTGAACACCTCAAATACGCCTACCTGGGCGGAAAGGACACCTTGCCAATCATCATAGCATCCCACTTGACTGAGCAATAAGAGGACAGCTTAATGTCTATTCTGAAAAGACAAAGGGAGGCCATTGGTGTTGGCCCAGAGGCCTTCCACTCTAGTTTTGATGATGATTAACTCATGTAGTTATGTTTACTAATAATCTTGTGATATTGAGTTTCAGATATTTAATCAAGATATTAGTAGGTGATTAGCTTCAATAAAAGTATTTTGGAGCTTTCACATAGTGATTCAAGAGACCGAGCGTAAGTGTTCATACCTAGCACTCGTTGGAGTCAAGCTCGGTGGATCACGGTTTGGATCGAGTCGACTTGGAGACGACGCTCTACAAGAAGACCTCAGTACATAGTTTAGTTTTTGTTTAGATCCATTTGTTAAAGATTAGATAGTGTGATATGCTCAAGTTCACAACACACACACGTTTCATGTTTTGAAATTTGGTTTTTGATTTTTGGTTTAACCTATCTTGGTTTTCATGAATAGATTGAATCAATACAAGTTTACATTGTTTAATGTATATTAGATTTGTTCTATATACATGTATGCTTCAACTATTTAAACAAACTTAGTTTGATAGTCTATTTCATGAGATTGGAGTTTTGGTATTTAAACAAAACGTATTTTCGGAATTAATGTCAAAAACATTGATATATATATATATCTTTCATGTATATTGGATTATATCCATATGCAACATGCTTCAAGTTGTTTCAATATCATGTTTTTGTATTTGGATGAGTTTTGGACAAAACGAATTTTTATTTCAAAAATCCAAGTTTTGAAAAATACGGTTTTTGGTTTTCGGCAAAATTTCTAAGTCACAAAATAGTTCAAATTGTTTGAAATATGTGTTGAAAATTTTCACACATGTTTGTATATCAAAGTATTATACTGAAACTATTTTTGTAGATTTTTAAAAATTTTATGGGATTTATTTGATAAATAAAAATCAAGTTTTAAAGTCCTAAATCCAGAACTGCCAGGCCCTGGCGGTCGACCGAACGGTCGACCGGACCAGGAACCGGTTGACTAGACCGGTCAACCGGATGTGCACAAAACGTGCACATGGCCATATCAGTTGGCCGGTCGACCGAGCAGTCGACCGACTGAAGGCAACCCACTCTCGGGTTGCCCCGGTCGACCGGGCGGTCGACCGGCCAGAGAGCCGTTGCTCTCTGGTTCAGGACCCGGTCGACCGGGCGGTCGACCGGAAGGCTCAACGGTCAAAAATTTGACCGTTGGCCGGTCGACCGGCCGGTCGACCGGAAGGCCAATTCTGGCCTTGTCGACTGCCAACGGGCAGATTCTTTTGGGGGGTTATATATGCCCCATTTGAAGTGGGTTTTGGTTAAGAATTTTCAAGAAGAAAAATTTCCTACTCTCTAGTGTTTTTAAAAGCTTGTTTTCAAAAGAGTTTATTGGTTTTAAAGATCATTCTTTATTTGTTTTTCAAGAGTTGAAAAAATCAAAGAAAAATATAGATTTGGTATATTTGCTTTGTTCTTCATTTCTATCAAATACTAAGTTGTTTTCCCAAGTATTTTTCTTGTGATTTGATTTCCAACATCTTGATTTTTCACACTTGAGCTATATCATTCTATCCTATCTATTAGTATCTTTTGTTTTGTGGGCAAAGAAGTTGTTTGTGATTGAGATAGACCACCAAGTGTATGCGTCGGAAAAGGAGGATTCGATTGTAAAATTCTTTTGATTGGATAGAAAATTACAACAGATCAATCTTCCGATTACAAGGGAGGGAGGATGTTGAGTCTTGAATCCTCCCTTTGTTTAAGGCTGGGTTCTTCAAGTGGCGGTGGAGAGTGAATCTTGTTCTCTGTTGACCGGGTGAACGTTGAGATCTTTCGGGGCTTTTCTCTTCCGGTGGTTGACGGAGTAACTCAGCTCTGTCGACCAAAACTCTCAAAGAGATTGTCGGCAAAGGCTAACTTGAACGCAGCAAGTTCTCTGAAGGGTTGAACTCTCTCTCTTTTCTCTCAGAGCTCTTTTCTCCCAAAAATCATCCGACCCCTTCTTCATAGCGACGAGGCTATTTATAGGGGTTTCAGGGGCGTACGTGCCTCCTAAAAACACTCCATAATGGGTGCTAACTTTTCCCGTTATGTGGGCCGTGATTAGCCCCAAAATCGGGACGGTTACAACTGAGACGCGGGTGTCCACGCGCCTTGGGGCTGCTGAGACGCGACTTTCGACCCTCGCGCCATAGTGCTGATGAGACGCGGGTTTCGACCCTCACGCGTTGGTGCTGCTGAGACGCGGGTTTCGACCCTCGCGCCTTGGTGCGGCTGAGACGCGGGTTTCGACCCTCGCGCCTTGGTGCGGCTGAGACGCGGGTTTTGACCCTGGCGCCTTGGTGCGGCTGAGATGCGGCCAAAATTGGCTTTGCGTCTAGAACTTAGAATTCTGCTTTTTAATGGCTTGTCTTTTAGTGATTTTTAGACAGCCTACAGAGCCCCCTCCAAAGTTTTCGATATTCCGCAGTTAAGTGGGACGGATTTCGAAATACTTTGGACTCTAGCTGAACTCGCCCTTATGACTGGACTGTCAATGCTCCGGGTTTGATCTTGGCTGGAGTATGGTCTTCGTGAGTGTACTGTGGAACTCTTTGAAGCCACCAAAGTTGATCGTGTTGAGTGTCTAGATGCACAGTCTAAACCTCCCCGATTGCTTTAAGTCTGTCGTGGGTGCACTTTAAGCCATGAGTGGACAGTCGTCTGCTTGTGCCAGTGTACTGTTGAACTGTTCTGCAGAAGCAAGGACTGAACGCCAGCTTTAAAGTTGCGACTTTCATAGGGCTGCATCTTTTGGAATGAGAACGCGACTGATATCCTACAAGACAGACGCGATTCTTGGGCTGATTGGAAGGATGCGAACTTTCGGAGAGACGCATCTTTTTGGAGTAAAGACGTGACTTTTTAGACGCAACAATGGCCTAGCTGAAGAGATGTGTCCATTGAAGAGGCGCGACTGTTGGGTGCGAATCCGTGCCATGCCATGAGTGCACTGCCACGTGTCCTGTGGAGCCGACGGGACACCTTCTTTTGGCGTGCGAACTTCACGCTGCATTAAATGCACTGTCCACGCGTCAGGCAGTGATTCGGCGTCGAGCCAAGCGCCGCATATCTTTGCGAATCACCGTGCCTATAAAGGGCGACAGTCATTGAGAGAGTCATTATTAATCTCTCTTTCGTCTTCGCTTGCATCTGTTAGGGTTTTGAGAAAGAAGTTCTCTTTGTTCCCTTCTCTTCCGTCTAGCATTAGATTCTTGATTCGCAATGGCACCCAAGGCCAAGCGAACTGCTTCATCGTTGAAGGCGGTCGTCACTGAGGCCCAAAGGGGCGGTTCCTCCATGCAGGAAGCCCCTATCTTAGGTATAACGCCATCAGGCTTGATCTTTGCCATTAGAGGGGTTTATGGAGCTTTTATAACCCTAAAAATCCCTTCTTTGAAGGAGAACTGCCAACGTGGATTCGAAACCGTGCTTGATTCTCAGACGCGGTCTTTGAGTTAACAAACAAGGCGCGGGTTTGATGACCCTACCGCTTTTATCCGCTTGAGGATGTACTTGTTTGTTGAACATAGGGCGCCAGTAAGCCTTGTGTTCCAGAATCATCACTTAGAATGTTTCTAATTGTGGAAGATCCGGACGCAGACTTGATTCTCGCGTTCTGTGACATCAGACGCTGGTTTTTATGAATCTTGCACCGAGTCCAAGTACTTAGAGATTTTTCATAAGTCTTGGATTTTTAAAACGCAGACTCCCTGCTGGCCTCATGGTCCTCAGGTCTGGACGCGGGGCCTCAGGTCTGGACGCGGGTCCTCAGGTCTGGATGCGGATTTTGACAATTTTCTGCGTCCAGTATCTCTTCTGTGTCTAAATTATAAACACTTAACATTTTTGTTTAGATTTCTGATTAGATTTCTGATCAAGTGTCGTTTTCTTCTGCAGTGCGACACTGTTCCAACCCACTCTCCAAGAGGCGTCACTTCGGGCACATAGGCGGTGCTGACCGTGATTTAACCTTTGTGCTGCAAAGGACTGCTCCTGTGACTGCCGACAAGTCGAAGGAGCGAAGGGAGAGGCTCTCCAACGTTGACGCGGCAACCTTTCGGGAGCTTATGACTGACGCGGCATTCACAACGAATGCTCGCGCTCCGATAGAGAAGCCTGCTTTCTTCTTTGGAGACCATATTAGCGAGGGCAGCTATTCCTTGCATGACGGAGATTATAAATGGCTCCGTCAGATAGGGGATAGAAGGTTCTTTCTTCGGAACATGGAGAGGATGTACCCACTATCTTATCTCTAGCACATGTCCGTCCCTCGAAAAATGACATGGGAGCTTTCCCGACCCGTCCCTGGGGTTACTCTCGGCGACTTAGGCTCCAAGAAGGTATATCATGCTGGTCATGATAAGGAGGCTATCGGCCTGTTTCCCGGGCTGTTCAGGACCGATCACCCAGTAGGAGAACTCTAAACTCGGCACCACCTTTCTCAACACATTCATGAAAGTGGGGGGTGATTTTCGGTCGACTTTCGTGCGCCCGGGTGGATCCATTCCACTGAGAAGTATTGATGGGGTAAGATGGTGAGCTTCATCCTTGCCGATCTTGGAGGCCTGTTGGAACATGTGGAATTGTACCAAGCGGTCAGGGCCGTGCAGTATGGTATTCCACTAAGTTCTCAAAATTTCTTTGGGATCCTGGAGCGCTACAATCCTCTGACGGGGACATTCTTCACTCCGGTCGGAGAGATGGGTCTTGCCCTGCACGAGTTGTTCGAAGTCTTGGGGCTGGTAATGGGGGACTCTCCCTATGAGGAATACGTCCCGACCACTGAGGAGCTTCACCTTTTGAAGAAAGAGTCTCCTCGGGTGTACGAGACTTATTGGGAGGTGTTATGTCACTTTCACATTTGCGGCCAGATAACCTCTTGGAGGACAAGGGGAGTCAAGCAGCTGTCTTGGGCAAGCTACTTGTTTAATGGCGTCAATCAGAAAGACCATCCAGTGACCCGACTGGCTCCCAGCTCCGACGAGGAGATTGCCGATAGGATCAAGACTTCTGTAGACTCCTACACCACGGAGTCGAACGAGGATACTTTCGAACCTGACACGGTTTTCGAAAGTTTCCATCATCAAGCCCGGACCCCTATCTCCAATCGAGTACTGTTGGCGGGCTTCTTAATGTTGTGGTTGAAGCGCTGTGTGGTGCCGACACTGTCACATGAAGTGATTGTTGCCGACGTAGTGTACCCAGCGGTGCTCCTGGCTTATGGTAGGCCCATAGCCCTCCTCCCGGCCATGACGGCCGGTATTCAAAGCGGGTTGCGGGCTTTAACTCAGAATCTATGTAAAGTAGAGAAGGCTGTCGACTCCCAGGGTAAGGCGATTGTTAACTCAGAGGGGAGGCCGACGGTAAAGCGTCCCAACCCTCGGGTTGAGCTTCCCTACACGTACCTAATGGCTTGGTACGTCATGCACTGTCCCTCCCTGATGACGCCGGTGTCTTGGAGTGAGGGGTTTACCCCTTTCGTACAGCGGTTGGAGGGTTCAAGCTGGTGTAATACTTGTATGTATTTCATTCGGAGGTGCATTCTAACTGCTTCGAACTACCAGCTCAATCGCTGCTTTCCCGAGATTACTGGTGCATCTTTCGGGATAAACTTGCTGACTTCGTGGGCCCAGATAACTTCACGAGGCTGTCATCGGGAGTTTTCTGGTGGTTGGTCAATATTCGGTCCGGGTATGTGCTTTTCCGACAAGGGAATTCGTGCACGATCGAGCCGTACATGCCAAATCGCTTCGCCCGATAGTTCGGCTATGATCAATTATATGTCGGTAACCCCAATGCTCGACTCGCCTTCAGTGGGAACTTGTTTGAAGGTGCTCGGGCTTGGTATTATAGCGTGGCTGGAGGGACGGAAGCGCTTTTTCGTCTGCCCCCCAAGGAACCGAAAGGCTGTACAAGCCTTAGCTTCTGTACTTGGTACTTTCAAGCCAACCAGACGCCTGACTTTGCTCCGGAGTACTCATGCATCGAGAGTATCAATGCATTTTACGAAGAAAAGTTGGGGTCCAACAAACGCTCACGAGGCGTTGAGGAGTATCAGAAGGCTCTGAAGGAGACCAGAAGGGTATCAAGGGAGGAGCCGCGAGCAGCAAAGGGTCGATAGGTGGTGCGTAAGCGTCCTCAAGGCTCTGCTTCCACTGTTGAGCCTGCCCCAAAGAAGGTCCGGAGAGACTTGGCGGCCGCAGTTTCTCCATCCGAAGACATCCCTTCTGGTATTGAGGAACAGGGGGAAGAAGCGGAAGATGAGGATGACGCCCCCTTAGTCCGTACCTGTGGGTTGCGCAGCAGGGGCCCCAGGATTTTAGAGGAAGGGGAGTTCGCTGACAAACCCACCGCCGCTGACGAGGCTGAGCAGCTTGAAGTCGACATAATGAGCGGAGGTGATGTTGAGATTCCAGGGGTCTCAACTCAGCCCGGGTCTTCCTCAGCTCACGAGAGGAGGGATGAGGCACAACAACCTGGGTCCCCTAGTGTATTAATCCCCAGTCCTCGGGTAGTTGACCCCAGCCCTACCACTGGGGTATTTGGTGGCAAGGCCCCGGTTGCCGAGGCTTCTCGCGTTGCACTATCGTCTTCTTCATCTGAAGAAGAAGGGTATGATTCAGGCGATGAGGTCGACTTTGGCGATGAACCCGCTCCTCCTGATCTGAGTAAATTCTCACACATCTCGGAGGAGGAAATATATGGGTGTGAGCCGGTGACGGGGTCACCATCAGCGGTAGTTGTTCCTACTAAAGCTGCTGAAAGTACTCCTTTCGCCTAACTCATCCTTTTAACTAGGAAAAGGATTTTGACATTTTCTTTTTCATTTGGCTTCATATCGCAGGGCTGGTCGTGGTTAGCGAGGCCGCTGCTTCCTCCCAGATCGAGGAGATGATACAGGAGCTGGCCCAGCAGGATAGAGTTGAGGCTCCTATTACTGGGATGCCTTAAGAGAGGGCAATCATCGAAGTCAGGGAGACCTCCACCCTGCAGGATTCGCCTAAGAACTCGCCATCTTTGGACCTTCAGCTAGGTAAGAAAATATTGATATTTTGAATGTTTTCCTTTTACTGTCGTAGCTGATATTCTTGTAATTTGCAGAGGGCACTGAGGAAGCTCAGGTAGGAGACTTGGCGGTCAGTGCCTACCCGGGAGGCCGTACAGCTCAGACCTCGGCCAAGGACCCTGAAGAGGTCGAGCTTACTGTCATTTCATCGGTTGTGGAGGTTTCTACGGACGTAGTACCCCCAGAAGCGCCGGCGGCTACTCTTGCTCCTGCCGCACCCGTGGTTAGTCCGATTCCTGTACCGGAAGAATCGGCTTACATCCCTCACCCCGTGATAGAAAGGGGATCGGGGAGCACTTTAGGTGGTGATACTATGGGGATTCTGACACGCCAGATGGTGCAGCAGTTCTTTGTCTCGATGCAATCATGTATTGATTTCATCCTATCTGGGGATAGCTCCTTTGAATTCGCCCGAATGTTTCTCGGAAACCTGATCGAGAACATCAGTTTAGCCGGAGGCCCTTCACCAGCCAAGGCGTGTCTGCTGCTGGTGGAGCAGTTGGGACATAACTTGAGGGAGCTTCGATCCTTGGAGAATGCTGGCTCATTTCACGAGGCCCAGGAAACTCTGAATAGGCTCCTTGCTGTTCAAGAGCAAGAGCGAAGGAGGTGGAAGAGAAGATAACCGAAAGGACCCGTCTTCTCGAAGGTTTCCAGGCTGATCATCAAAAGCTAGCGGTCGAGTCAAAGGAATCCGAGATGATCATGCAGGCTGCAAAGCAGGCTATCCTTGACTCTCGGGCTGCTATAGCCAGAGCTGAGGCTTTGATTGTTATTAATGAACAGAAGCTTGCTACTTCTGAAAAGAGGCTAGCGGAGTTAGAGACTGCCAAGGTGCAAGTTGAAGCAAATCTCTCTGTTTATTCCTCCGAGCTTGAATCCCTCCGAGTATAAGCGAAGAGATTTTTATCCGAGGAGGATCTGCGGGCCCAAGCTCTCATGGAGGCTGAGAAGGTGCGCCAACATGAGATACATCGCCTTAGAGAACAAATCCGTTCTTTGGCGAACCAGGACTTTTAGCCTTCTTTTTTTTTCTTCTTGTAAAGAAAAGGACACTCTATTTACCAAGAGTGTTTATATCTACTTTTATCATTTTTGAATAATAAAAGTCGTTCAAATTTTTGTTCCACCTTCATTGCCCGCTGTAGATGAATCCAACTCAATCACAGATTTTGGTTGTGTTCCCTTACTGACTGTGAATACTAAATTTAGGTAAAACTAAGTTCTTTTGATGAAACGCAGCGTCGATTCATAAAAAGAGACGCGGCTCTGAGGCACGCGATTCTGACCTGCCAGTGAAGACGCGGTTCAAGCAGACGCGAAGGACGCAGCTTTGAGTATGATTCACTGGCCGAATCCTTAACTTCATCCAGACACAGAGTTCAGGATACATTAAGAATGTGGTCTTACGCCCCTTAAAATTGACGCAGTCAGGGATGCGACGCTGAGACTCGGTGCAAGACCCATCATCATCCATGTAGACGCAGCTCCAAGACACTTGTGAAGGTGATAGGTCTTCTCTGCTGACGATATAAGCTTCGGGACGCAGCTTTATGTGCTTTCCCACTGAGACCCCCAGAATGAGTCCCTTTTGTTGATGGACGCAACCTTGAGTCGTCCGAGAGACGCGGAGTAACTTTGAGTCATCCAAGAGACGCGAAGGGTCTTCTAACTTGGAATGAAGGAGGACGCCACTTTTTGAAAAAAGAGGCGCGAGCCTCTGGACGCGGCTCTCACATCTGCGTTTGGTGCAACTTCCCAGGCGTTATGTGTAGCCTGTCATAAAGATCCTGTGAGATTTTCAAACGTCAAGTCTTCGTTGACGATTGGGAACCCACATCATCCGTTGTTTCCCGAAGCGGTTGTCTGATTAGGAATGGAAAGGTTGTTGTATTGTGGAGTATAACTTGCACACAAAATATATTCAATAAAAAGGGATAAGGTTTAGAAACAACCTCAAGTGCTTTGATCACTCCACAAATGTATTCAAAATGATTAATGTACCCTTTCCTATCTCCGTTATAGCATGGGCTATACCGAGTCGATTCTCAGGGAGAGCTTGCGATGGAAGCGTTACGGTTGGTAGTGAAGAAAGAAAACGAAGATTCTTCTTTGTCTTAAAAGAGTAAAAACAAATTGGAAAAAGAAATGAAAGAATCGGTGGATATGTTCATGATGGAAAATGAAAAGAAATCAAAAAAGATTGGCTTTTGAAAGAAAACTAAAAGAATGAAAACTTTGTAGAAGACTCTTAGAATGAGGAAGGCCATGACTAGCTAACCTTACTACCTTACTAAAAACTTACTAAACTCCGTGATGGTGAATGCATACCTCATGTTGATTCATCGGCAAAGATTTGTCTTGCGTGTTGGTCTAATTACTTTCCCACTTGGATGACGGGTGATCATTCTTGGACTTGTCTTGTAGCCTCATAGATGTCATTGGCCTACAATTAGACTTTCAATAATGGAATCAAAAGAGCTATACTCAAGGGATGCTAAGGAAGAAGATACAACATTCATTAATGTAAGTAAAGAAGTTGTACAACAAATAGCATATTGATGATCCATCTCCATGTTCCATCACGGCACTTGTTCTAAAGACAAGGCTCTAAATGAGGCACACATGAATCATATGGAGAATTACAACAAGATATAGCCAAGCATGAAAGTAACCCATCGAAGAAGAGAAGGCCATACAACTTGCAAGATTAAAGATAGCAATCACCCATGAGTTAGTAGTTAGCAAGGTTAGTGGTTAGCTAGACATGAGAAGAATTAGCTACTAGCCATTACAATAAAAGAAAAGCAAAGCATGAATAAAAGTGCAAGTAAAGTAAAGCTAGAATTAAAGAAAGCAAGTAATACTAGAAAAAGCTCAAGTAGAGAGAAGAGAATGGATGAATCCTTGCTTCACAAGTTGTCACTCCTTGGTGTACACAAGCTTTCTCTCTCTTACAACTCTCTTTTGCAGAATTTCTAGGGAGGAAGAAGATCTAGAGCACTACAAAAATCCTACAAAAATACAAGCATCTAATCTCTAATCTCTCTTCTCTCTTCTCTCTTGTGCAAGCCCTGGTCCTGTATTTATAGGCCTCAGTGAGAATCATCTAGAGCCCTGGCCGTTGTCGCAAAATCCGGGATCTAACAGAATCACAACTGCCGCAAATTGGGGGAAAATCTTGGATTTGGTGGCAAAATCTGGGCCGTTGAGGCCAGATTTTCTGTTGTGAGTTTGTTGCGAGGTTGTTGTCCACGTGGCCTTCTGGAAGATTGAGTTGGCACGCGGATCTCTCCTGATTCTGGATTCAAATCTTAGGTTCTTTTGGGCTTTGAATTAATCTCTTTAATTATTGCTAATTAAAGAGATTTTTGGGCTTTTTCTCTTTTAAGATGTGGACCTGCAAAAATAGAGAGAAAAGGATTAAAAATCACATTTTATTTACAATATGCATGGTATGGAAGTGGTAAAATATGCAAATATGTATAACAATCACACCCCCATACCTAGCTTTTGCTCGTCCTCGAGCAAAAGGAAGAAAAAGAAAGAAAAATCCTAACTAGTTTATTACACCACTTTCGTAGGTGACACGATTGCACTGAGCATGTGCAACAAGCCGTTAAACCTCTAGGTTACCCTAGAGGAGGAGTGTTGTCTCCTGAGGGTTTTCAGCGGATTGCACCCACAAAATCCATAAAGAAAAATAAAAGGGTTAGTGAAAATTTTGATCCATGCTTTAAAGATTCCAACTTGAGCTATAGGTTTCAGGTAACCCTAATCTTTTCATTCCTCTTATAAGCGTCTATTTAGAGTTTTGTTTTCAACTTAGGTTAAGATTTTAGGGAAAAGATCAAAAATCGGATTTTGCATCAATCCTAGGATATATACATCTATAAATATGAAGGATCTTTCTTAGACTAAGTTCATTTATTTACTTATATATAATATACTTTTTTTTCTTTCTTTTTTTTATTTATATATACAATGTTTATTTATTTACATTCCTTAGCATCCTTAGGCTTTCTAGTTTACCTTGTAACGAGTCTCTTACCGATGACTCCCAAACCAGACGGTCTTAGGGCACCAGATGAGAAAACATCCCTCGGGTTCGATGACTCAAGTAAACTAGGCCACGAAAGAATTTAAGGACTTAACCACCTTTAGGCATGATCAGCAATGCTTCTTGAGGCACGACTAACCAGCTTAATCAGTGGCTAAGTATTTATTATTTATTTATATACAATTTTTTTTCTATATATATATATTTTTTATTATATATATATGTAAATAAAGTCACAAAGTCTTTGATTAATCCTCCAATATGTTTAATGTATATATCCTAAAGAAAGAATTAAAATCTAGTAATTTTTCTAACCTTTATTACTTAACCTAAAATCCAACTAAACTCCTCTTTTCAACTTATAATTAGAAATCTTAGTTAAGAGCTTCCTTAATCCCTAAATTTCAAGTTTGATTCTTTAAACATGGATCAAGAATTTCCTTTTATTTTTTTATTTTTTTTATTTTTTATTTTTCTAAAAGAAAAAGTAAAATCTAAAAGAAAGTAGAAAATCTATAAGAAAGGTAAAATCTAAAAGAAAATAAAAGACCTAAAAAGAAAATGAAAATCCTAAAAATAAAAAGCCTAAAAAGAAAATGAAAAATCCTAGGTTAGAATCTACCCCCCCATACCTATCTCATGCATTGTCCCCAATGCATCATGATATATGTATGCATGAAATAGGTAAGAGGTAAGAAACTTTTATTTACAAGAAAATGCAAAAAATTATTTACAAAGAGTATATACAAGTGTAAACATTACCTAGGCTTTTGGTCGTTTTCATCTGGCCCGTTTCCCATCGTTCCAGTGCGTCTGCTTTCGTGAGCTCAGTTGGGAAACGGTTTGAATTATTTTGGCCCTAGGTATTTCCAGATTCAATTGTTTATTATTATCATTCACCCTCATTCCACCACATTGTTCACTAAAAAATTTCTTAGCACCACTCTCACTCTGAATCTCAACACTTCCAATGTTAAGGAATTTCAGCTCCTCTCCATACAATTCTTCAAAACTAAGGTCAATATCCGGAAGTGTGCAATCAGTTAGCTGACCCGAGTTGACTCATCTAGACACATGATCTCATCAGCAAACAGGTCTTCAAAGGATATATCAATCGGAGGTTCGAATACAGTCAGAGTTGGCTCATTGAAAGTGAAAATATCCAAATCAACTTTCCCTTTTTAAAGGGTACTCGGATAAGAGAATCACAAGATTGTGACTCATCTTTTGGATCTTCACCTTCTTCCTCACAATTGTTACTAATGAAACTAACCTCAAATGTTTGATCTTTTGTTTTACGAGGTTGTGTGTGGAAGACATTGTGTTCATGAGTCATGTTACCAAAGGTTAACCTCATTGATCCATTCCGGCAATTAATGATGGCATTTGCAGTAGCCAGGAATGGTCGTCCAAAATGACAGGAATTTGAGCCCTTTGATTGGAATTTGACACCGGTTTTGTTTCAAGGACTACAAAGTCAACAGGATAAATGAATTCCCCAACTTTGACAAGGACATGGTGAATTTCCCCCTGGGGTCTAGTGATAGAGCGATCAGCCAATTGGATAGTCATTTGGGTAGGACGGAGATCACCTAACCCTAATTGTTGGTACACAGAGAAAGGCAGGAGATTGATGCTGGCCCCCAAATCAAGAAGTGCCCTATTAATGGTAGTCTGTCCTATGATGCATGAAATGGTAGGGCTCCGGGTCTTTGTATTTAACAGGAATTGGACCATTGAGCAGCTCGTTGATGGATGATGCTAGGAAGACTTTTTTAGGGACTTGTGTTTTCCTCTTCTTGGTGCACATTTCCTTAAGAATTTAGCATATGATGGCACTTGTTGTATGGCATCAAGAAGAGGGACATTGATTTGGACCTTATTGAACATTTCTTTTATCTTCTCCATGTGAGCATTTGTCTTGGGATTCTTAATGGTACAACAGGCTTATAGGGTTGCTCATTTACCTTTTCTTTACCCTTGGCTTTTGAAGTTGATGGCTCTGTACTAGAAAATGGTTTGTCAGAAGTTGGTTGCATTGGGACAGGAGGTGTTGGCTTTGGTGCTGGATGAGATGATTGACTAGAAACCTTATTATCAACTTGTTTACCAGATCTCAGGGTATGAATAGCATGACATTGACTGGGTCCTGAATCTTCCACTTCATTCAAAGGGAAGTGATGTTTGAGATTTGGCACTGGCTGGCTTGGAAGCATACCTTTTTGTCTCTCATTAGCCAATTGCCTAATTTGGACCTTAACCTGATTCATATCCTGATGATAGTTCTTTGTAAAGGTTTCTAACATTTTCCTCAACTTTGATATTTCTGAATTATTCTGGGGTGGATGTTGATAATACGGAGGCTGGAATTGTGATTGGTAGTGTGCTGGGTTCTGATATGGTTGTGAATATGGTGGACTTTGAGATGGATGAACATACAGTGAATTATGATTGAAACTGGATGTGTGAGACTGAGCATTATATGGATATGGAAGTGGTGGTTTATGATGCTCAGGACCAGACTGACTCCACGAAAAATTTGGATGGTTCTGCCATCCTGAATTGTAAGTGTTGGAGTATGGGGGTCTGGTAAAAGCTGCATTCATGTTCTCCTGATAAGATTGGGGATGATACAAAGGACACTCCTCAAAGACATGGTTAAGGTCATGATAGTAGGTGCAACCCGGTTTGATGACAGGTAATGGGTTGACCTGATTTACAACAGAGTTTCCCCTAGACTCAAGCAGTTCTATCCTCTTCATCAATTGTGTGATCTTGGCTTCTGCGGCTATAGAGGATTCTATAGAGTGCATATGTAATACCCCGTTCCCGGAATACGTACTTAGTTGCGTATTCAGTTTTTCAATCGTATTTTTCAATTTACTTCCTGTATTTGACCGATTTCAGTTTTAAAAATCATTTTCCAATATTATATGTTTTCTATGATTTTCTGGAATTTCCTGAATTTAATTAAATATTTTCAAAACCGGTGCCGACCAGTGCCGCTGATCGATTCTCGGATTTTTAATTCACAAACAGTTAGGAATTTCTAGAAGGTCCTTTAGACTTTATTTCTTAGAATCATATTTTCTATCTAAATACTTTTTCTGAGGATTTTATGAATTTATGAAAATTCCAACGGAGTCGGTAGATAACTGATTCCGGGATTTTAGTTTTAAAACTATAAACTATTTCTCCAAACGGATTTCACCATGAGTCTTCATATATTATTCTTGATTTTTGGTAAAATTTACGAGTCAATCCGAAATACTTGAAATTCGGACGATTTCGGTATTTTCTGAAATGTTTTCCGCATACTTGACTTTAACCCGGGAATCCGTGTTTTCAATATTTTCATTTTTCAAGTTAGAGAAAATATCTTCATTTATAAATACTTCCCTTTTTCCTTCCTCTTATTTTCCTTTCCTTCTTTCACAAGCCAAAAGGATTCCTATTTTCCAAAATTCCTAATTCCTTCCAATTTCCCACAAATCCCACACTCTTCCACCATGCCTCATTAATGCCCCTCTTTTTCTCTCTCTTCCATGGCTTGCCAAGTGTGTGGCTAGAGGAGACACCTCATCCTCCCCTAATTGCACAAAACCCCCTCTCATTTCCTTATTTACAACTCCTTTACAAAATCTAAAACCTATATAAACATATCCCTTACATTTCTTTTCCTTTTTCTTCATTCCACCAAAGAAGTAGCCCTCACCTCTTCCTTCTCCATCTCAAACTCAAACCCTAACTCCAAAGGCACCTAGGTCTTCTTCATCTCCATCTCAAGCATCAACAAGATCTTCATCTTCAACCTCAATCAAGCCACTTCTTTTGGATTGGGGATCATCTCTCTCTTCGTCGGATTTATCACCTTGGATCAAGCTTCACATAACCAATCCTTGTGAGTATTTTTACTCACCAAGACTAGACAACTTCTTTATATACTTGTGTTGTCAATTCATGTACACTTGTGCCCTAAAAATCGTATTTTTAGACCATCAAACACAACCAACAAAACCCTAATTCGTACCCAGTTTTTCCCACGATTAGTCGACTTAACCTAGGAATTAGTCAACTAACCCACCTGTTCTGAAACATAACTTCTCTGGAAACACAGTTTTAGTCGACTTATCCTTATTAATAGTCGACTAATTTCTTGAACCAGAAAACTCAACTCTTGGTTCCAGTCGACTCATCCAAAATATTAGTCGACTTAGGACCCCTAGTCGACTACCCATTCCTCCCTAGTCGACTCCTGTTTTCCTGAAATAAAACATCAACTCTCTGTATCACAGACTTAGTCGACTTAAGTATCCGTTAGTCGACTAGTAGTCCCTGTTAGTCGACTACCCTTACAACCCTAGTCGACTAACTTTTCCTGAAACAGAATTACAACCCTCTGGAACCCAGTTTTAGTCGACTCATCTAGACTGTTAGTCGACTTAAGACCCCTATTAGTCGACTAATCCTCCCACCTAGTCGACTAATTCTGAATGTCTGACTTAGTTGATTTCCTATCTGAATTTGGATTTTACCTTTGATACATGTGTGACTTATTATTCCTATTCATGCTTCATAACTGGTACTACATGACATGTTACTTGATGGACATTACCTCATATTACTTCATGGCTTGTTATTACATATCATCGCTTCATAACTTGTTAAATATGAATATCACCCCTTATCATGCCATCACTTGAACCAAGCATGATACACTTGACTTTCGTATAAAATGGACCAACTTACATATGGGTCGGGGGAACATACGGATATCGATATGTGTTCGTGTTTACAGTGGCATTAGGTATGTTGTACAATCATATTCCGGTCTAACCTGAGGGCCTCCAGGGGACCGAGGGGAGTGCTTGCTCCCTTTTCCTGAGTACTGTCATGACTAAGGGCATACATAAGTCCCTCCTGTTAGGCCTTGCGGCTGGTTCCGTTACCAAGCAACGGAACACCCTGGACCGTGGTCCCGGGCATGCACGGGACCCACTGTAAACATAGTTCGTCGATAAACCGCTGGTTTCCAATAACAACCTTGCTTTACTAGGATATGGATCTATGTGCGCTGGGACGCTGGGTCACATAGCTAGATATCATAGTAAGACAAGTAATAATAATAAGACATTAACAGTGGATCTATTGTATTCAGACTCTTACTCTTTATGCTTTCATTTCCTACTGATTGATATTTATCTTACTGTTCTCCCTTACTTATTTATGTCTCTTATGCCATTTGGCTGTAGCCTGATTTTTGTTATGAGGTCTTGACCCCTTGGATTTGCATATTCAGGTTCTGAAGCTTGGATCGAAGTGGAGCCATCCACAGAGGATCAAGCTTTCTTTAGTGAGCAGGCCGATTAGCTCCAGTCCTTGTGCCAGATCTCTCTTTTTGACTCACGGGATCTTCATCCTACTCGTGAGCATTTTGTGTTTATATTGTATCTTTTGCTTTGAACTTGGTTGTGATAAAAGATACATGTAATGTGTAATATTTTATCATATTTTGTGATGACTTGTACTTGTACTTTTATGTTGGCATATTTATGGATATCACGCTTTGTCGTGTACTCTGATTCTTGTTGTACTTATTGCTTAGCGTATATGCGTGGGGGCATTTTCTGACCTACGTATATACGTCGCAGTGACGTCTCCGTATCCGTGGGATCGGGGCGTTACAGGTTGGTATCAGAGCCTAGGCTCTCACACCTATAGTACAATCAAGCAGCAAATTCCAATAAATTGCTATTGCCAACTACAATGTACAAAGTTATCCAGTCCTTCTTGATCCCTTCTTGACTCCTTTCCTTGTGTCCTAAACTCCTTCCATTTGTTCCTAAATTCCAGTTATCTTATCCCAATTCGGTATGGAGAGAAGAACGGGACGTAACCACTCGGGGCAATCGTCGAATGGACCTGCGGGGGAAAACGCAGACATTCTGAGGGTGATTCAAACCATGATGGAGAACCAGCAGCAACAGACCGAACTTCTTCGGCAGGAGTTGGCAGCCCCTAAGGAACAGAGGCCGGGGAATATTTCAGATTTCAGACGGCTGCAACCGGCCATATTCACGGGTGAAGAGAAACCCCTGGATGCCGAGCAATGGCTGACGGATACATCAGATCTGCTGAATGCAGCCAGAGTACCAAAGGAGAACCAAGTTGAGGTCGCCAAGATTCAGTTAAAAGATATAGCTAGGACTTGGTGGCTAGCTGAGGAGGCCAGACTGGAGAAGCCTGTCACCTGGGACACGTTCTCCAAGAGTTTCTACAGCAGATTCTTCCCTGCTACTGCTCAGAAAGACATGGAGGAGCAGTTCATCAGATTGCAGCAATGGAACAAGTCAGTGGATGAGTATGCAGCAGAGTTTCTCAGGCTTAGCCGCTTTGCTCCGTACATGGTAGCGGATGAGGAGAAGCGGGCAAGCAGATTCCAGCAGGGATTGCAGATGGACATCCAAGTTTTCTTGATGCCCCAGCAGCTGAAGACCTATTCAGAAGTCCTTACTTTAGCTCGGAAGTGGAGCGTGGGCTAGAGAAGAAGCAAGTGAACCAGATGAGGAATCAGGCCATGAAGAGGCCGTTTCCACCAATGGAAGAGGAGGCCCATACAGAGCAGCTAAGGTTCAGGCCAGGCAACCATTCAGACCAGCTCCTTACCAGATGGCTCAATCAGGTCCTATCTGCAACTTTTGCCAGAAACCGGGTCATTCTCAGCAGAATTGCCGAAGGGCAAATGGATTATGCTTGGTGTGTGGTTCCCGAGACCATTCCATTGAAGTCTGTCCACACAGGAGAATGGGGATTACCAATCAAGCTCTACCGGCGCTTCAGGGACCATATGGACAGAGATCACTTCCAGGGCCACTTGGACAGAGGAACCAGGGACCAGTGATGAGGAGAGCTCCTCCCCCTCCTTCACAGCAAGCTATTCGCCCAGTTCAGAGAGGAGCTAGGACTGCAGCAGGGCGTGGAAGGGGGCAAGCATATAATTTGTCAGCAGCAGAGGCTGAGATATTGAGGAGGTGATAACAGGTACCATCAGAGTTCATTCTAAACCTGTCCTCGCTCTCTTTGATTCCGGTGCTTCCCATTGTTTTATCTCAGACCATTTTGTGGCATTGCATTCTATACCTGTTAGATCTTTAGACCACAAATGGGATATTAGTACTGGGAATGGAGTAGTCGTATCTTCTAGAGTTTGTACTGATTGTCCAGTAGAACTTTGTGATAAGACCTTGGCCATAGATATGCTCGTACTAGACACCAAAGGGTACGACGTAATCTTAGGCATGACCTGGCTCAGTCAGTACCATGCAGTTATTGATTGTAGGGAGAAGAAGATTAATTTCAGAATCCCTCATCAACCGGAGTTCCAATTTAGTGGAGAAGTGAAGTCTACCAAGGGAAGACTCGGATGACTACTTCAGAGGTTCAGAAGCAGAAGGTACCGGTGTGGGATGAATTCCCAGGAGTGTTTGCTGAGATCTCAGGACTGCCACCTGACAGGGTGATCGAGTTCTCCATTGACACAGTTCCAGGAGCAGCTCCTATATCCAAGGCTCCGTACAGGATGGCACCGACGGAGTTAGAGATTTTGAAGAAGCAGCTGCAAGAATATTCAGACAGGGGATTGATTAGGCCAAGTACTTCACCATGGGGAGCTCCAGTATTATTGGCAAACAAGAAGGATGGTGGTAAGAGACTTTGTATTGATTATAGAGAATTGAACAAAGTTACCATCAAGAACAAGTATCCCTTACCAAGGATTGATGATTTGTTTGATCAGCTTCATGGAGCCCGAGTATTCTCTAAATTAGATTTACAGTCGGGTTACCATCAGCTAAGGGTGAGGAAGGAGGATATTCCGAAGACGGCATTCAGGACCCGTTATGGCCACTATGAGTTTCTAGTTATGCCTTTCGGAGTCACCAATGCCCTTCAGTTTTCATGGATTTGATGAACAGAGTGTTCTCGCCCTATTTGGATCAGTTTGTAGTTATTTTTATAGATGACATCTTGATCTATTCAAAGAGCAACAGGGAGCATGCAGAACACTTGAGGATTGTATTGCAGACTCTTCAGCAGGAGCAGCTTCATGCTAAGAAGAGCAAGTGTGATTTCTGGTTGGACCGTATAGCCTTCCTTGGACACATTGTTTCAGCGGAAGGAATTTCAGTTGATCCCAGCAAAGTCCAGGCAGTGAGAGACTGGTCAATTCCAAAGACGGTGACTGAGATTAAGAGTTTTCTTGGACTAGCCGGATATTACAGACGCTTTGTCCAAGATTTCTCTAGGATTGCAGCTCCGTTGACCAAGCTCACCCGGAAAGGAGAAAGGTACATATGGACAGAGGAATGTACTGCAGCTTTTGAGCAACTGAAGCAGAGACTCATTTCAGCTCCAATCTTGAGGACTCCCTCAGGAAGAGGAGGGATGGTCATATTCAGTGATGCATCAGGAAAAGGCCTGGGGTGTGTACTTATGCAACATGATCATGTCATAGCTTATGCATCCAGGCAACTGAAGACTCATGAGCGGAATTACCCAACTCATGACTTGGAACTAGCAGCTGTTATTTTTGCCTTGAAGATCTGGAGGCATTATCTTCTGGGAGATAAGGTGTTGATATACACGGATCACAAGAGCCTCAAGTATATTTTCTCACAGAAAGAGTTGAACATGAGGCAGAGGAGGTGGCTTGAATTGATGGCGGACTATGATATTGACTTGCAATATCATCCGGGCAAGGTCAATACCGTACCAGATGCACTGAGCAGGATGCCAGAGAATAGAGTGCTTGTCCAGCTTACTCAGCAGAAGGAGTTGATTCAAGACATCATCAGATTGGACCTGATGTTGGTACAAGGAGTTGAGAAGGCAGGACAGTTCATGACTTTGCAGATTCGGTCAACATTGATAGATGAGATCAAGGAAGCTCAAAAGGAAGACCCCAGATTACAGCAATTCCGAGCTCAAGTAGAGGCTGGATTGAGGACTGATATCAGTATTCATCCGGATGGTGCATTATATTTTGGCAGCAGGATTTGTGTTCCCCAAGGAGAAGTTCGACAGAAGATTCTAGCAGAAGCACACAGTTCAGCATATTCCATACACCCAGGGGGAAACAAGATGTATCAAGACTTGAAGAAGCAGTTTTGGTGGAATGCTATGCAGAGGGAGATAGCTCAGTTTGTAGCCAAGTGCTTGGTTTGTCAGCAGATAAAGATTGAGCATCAGAGATCAGCTGGACTTCTTCAACCTTTACCGATACCTGAGTGGAAGTGGGAGCACATCACCATGGATTTTGTCACGGCATTGCCTCGCAGTCCTAAGGGTAATAATGCCGTGTGGGTAATCATTGATCGCCTCACCAAGTCAGCCCACTTCATACCATTCAGGGTGGGTCAGACAACAGAAGTTTTGGCAGACAAGTACATGAAGGAGATAGTTCGTTTGCATGGAGTTCCAGTTAGTATTGTATCAGACAGAGAGACACCAGATTCAGATCTCATTTCTGGGAAAGCCTCCAGGAAAGTCTAGGGACTCGTCTGAAATTCAGTACTTCATATCATCCTCAGACAGACGGACAATCTGAGAGGACTATCCAGATTCTTGAAGATATGTTGCGGGCCTGCATGATTGAATTCCAGGGATCATGGAAGACCATCTTCATTTGGCTGAATTTTCTTATAATAACAGCTATCAGGCAAGTATCAAGATGGCACCTTTTGAAGCATTGTATGGTAGGAAGTGTAGGTCACCGATCTGTTGGGATGAAGTCGGTGAGAGGAGACTCTTGGGACCAGAGATCCTGATTCAGACAACAGAGAAAGTCAGGATTATCAGAGATCATCTCAGAGCAGCACAGAGTCGGCAGAAGAGTTGGGCTGACACACAGAGAAGTGATTGTAACATATTTGCATTTTATTGCATTTTATACACTTTATACTTTGCATATTGTATATTAAATATGATTTTTAACCCATGTTTTCTCTAATTTTGCAGATCTCCACTTTAAAGAAGAGAAGTAATTAACTACCTTAATTAGTAATAATTAAGGGGGTTAATTCATAATTAGCCAAAAGATCAAATCAGATCTCACCAAGATCTGCGCGCCAAGTGGAGAATCCAACCATCCCACGTGGCCAACAACCTAACCACCAGATCTCACCAGAAAGATCCGAGCCAACGGCCCAGATCTGGCGGCAGATCCGCGGCAATCCGCGGCAATCTGAGGGCCGTTGAGCCTCGGATTTCGTGCCAACGGTCAGGATTCGAGAAGATTCTCAAATTTGCCTATAAATACCTGGGCAGAGACCTGCGTGAGCTCTAGTGAAGAGAGAGAAAATTTTGGATTTGTGTAATTTTTGTTTTAGGTTTCTAGTTCTCTTCTCCTTCCTCCTTGATTTCTAGCCTAAATTGAGAGAGAGTTCTTCACTTTGAGAGTTTGTAATCAAGACTTGTGACAATCTTGAAGCAAAGATTCAATGGAGCTCTCATCTTCTCTTTACTAGAATTGAGTATGCTTTCTTTTCTTATGCTTTAATTTCTTGCATTTAATTCTAGCTTTAGTTTAATTGATTAGATCTTTACTTTCATGGAGAATTATAGCTTGTTTGTTAGTGTAATGGAGGGCTAATTTCTTGAATGCATGGCTAGCTAAGACTCACCTAGCTACTACTAGCTCTTGATTGATTGTAAACTTCAATGCTTGCATAATTTCATGTTTCTTGTAAATTCCAATGAAGTTTGGATGTATCCTTTGGTGATTGCTTGCTAGATCTCTAGATGAATTGTGTGTCTCTTATAAAGAGTCTTTGATTGGATCAAAAGGATGGATTACCATGGTTGTGTCACTTGTGTAGCAAGATCAACTCAAGTACTTCAAGCTAACTTTGTAGTTAAGCTTTGAATGTACAAAAGAGTTTGATTCTTCTACCTTTGCACTAAATGAGTATCATGCCTATAGTTCCTCAATGTTCATCTAGTAAAAGGACCTAAGATTCAAGAAGAGGATTCTAGCTAACTAACTAAAAGGAACTCTAGTCTTCAAGAAGGAATACTACACATGCAAGCTATATTAAATTGCCTATGATTCTTGATGAGGCAATCTTGCAATCAACAATAGAGTTAGTATGTTAGCAAGAAGGTGTAGTAATGCTAGCCATGCATCTTTTTAATCAAAAGAGTTTATACATCTTATTCTAGCATTCTTATCTTTTCTTTACTTCATCACACTTCATTCACTTCACTTCTTTTTCACAATGCACCACCAATCCACAACTTCTTGTATATTGCTCTTGTGTAATTAACAAAGAAGAGGTATCGTTTCTTTGTCTCACTAGTATCGTGAAGCTTCTACGCTTGCTCTCCTTGTGGTACGACTCGATATAGCTACTTGCTATAACGAAAGATTGGAACAAGGTATAATAATCACATATTCGAAGTAAACAAGATCAAAGGTGAACTCTAAACCATTAACCATTTCTTTCACACCTAATTTTTGTGCAAGAACTTCATTGTACCTAGTTTTACCAATCAATTTTTGGCGCCGTTGCCGGGGAGAGCAACGGTATTTTTACAAGTGAGAAACTAAACGATATATCTTCTCTGTTGCAGGTACAGGTTGAAGATTCAGAAAACTTTGCACAGCAGAATCATATAAGTGGACCTGGGCCTCTGCTCTCGAAAGCAGAGACCAGGATCCCTCCAAAGTGCCGCGTTTTCCTGGATTTTGCCGTGGAAACGCGGCATAGAGGAGTTCACTACTAACCTGTTTTCTGCAGGGCTTTGCTCTCTGCAAAATACTGCTGCCTATATATCTGAAATCTTGTATTCTTCACCTGATATTTGCTAATCAACAGTAAAAGATTTGGTGTTAATTGTTAAAAATTGTTTAGACATCTTGCATTATAGGCACGAGTCTTTCAATTACTTTACATTTACTGTTGAAGAGTGCGGGGGACAAGGTACGTAAAGCATTGCATATAGACTAGGACTCACTCTTGTTTGATTTAATTAAGCTTTGGGTGATCCTTGTTTGTTTACATCGTACACTTGCACGAATCAACTCTAAGGGCAAAACCCATAACAAAGATAAGGTGGGGATTTCATCACCCCTTCCTTAGCCCACAAACCATTTCCCCACGCTTTCACTATCCTAAGCTTCTAATTAAAAATTGCTAGACGTTGGCCCCTAGGGACATCCGGACTCACTTAGGAGATTTTCCTAAGGGGGAAAAGTGTTGGAAAGTGACTTCTGTATAATCAGTGTCTAGGAAAGGGGTTAAGGGCCGAAAGCCCGAAGGTTGTTGGTTACTTAATTAAGGAACGTCTTCGGACGGAAAACCTCCCAACAACTTTGACCTTTCCTGGCTGATTCGCTTATAGTCACGGTCTGCGCCAAACCTCCTGTGGACGATCTAAAGTTAGGAGTCGTCTAGATTCAGGGAACCTAGAAGCTTGGATTGATTTTTTCTTTTTCTTGATTGTTATTTTTCATTTTTCGACTGTGTGAAAGGTGCACGTTGATTGTGTATTTGTATGCGTGAGTGGTATCGAGAACCAATTTCTGCTAGGCTTGTGAGAACATCTACACTGCCACATACACCACCACTCGACACAATCATGACGAACAACGTATCGTTGCAGGACAAGTTCTATCCTATCCGCACATCACTTCCTTCTTGTATTCTCCTCTCGGACACTAATGGAAACAATTTTGAGTTGAAACCCCAGTTTATAAACACTCTTCCACGATTTCATGGATTAGAGTCTGAAGATGCTTATATCTTCATACGAGAGTTTGAAGAAGTCTGCCTCATGATGAGGATTTCCCAGTTGACAGAGGATGCTGTAAGACTTAGATTCGTCCCATTTGCATTAAAGGATATTGCAAAGAAGTGGCTGTACAGTCTTCCTGTCAGCTCTATCTCTTCATGGGATGATTTCGTTAAGGTCTTCCTTAAAAAATTCTACCCAATCCATAAGACAGCCCTCATGCGCAAAAATATAATGCAATTCAAACAAGAACCCAATGAGCCATTCTGGAAGTACTTTGAGCGCTTTAAGGACCTAGTAGCCCTGTGTCCCCATCATGGTATAGAGAAATGGCGCCAATGCCAGATTATCTATGATGGGCTTGACTATCAGACTAAGACTCTCCTTGAGACAATGTGTCAAGGAGAATTTCTTAAAAAGGATGAAGACCAGGGTTGGGATCTTTTTGAGGCTCTAGCAGAGAAAACTCTCCAGTGGGAATCTTGCCCTGAGAAACCTACACCAACCACTTCCAGAACTGGTTTACACTCGATAGGATCCTCTATAGCTGCAGAAGCTAAGATTACACAGCTGATGAAGAGGATTGAATTGCTAGAATCCCGGGAAAATTCTGTTAATCAGGTCAACCCATCACGAGTGACCAGCCCACCACCTGTGGCACCTATGGTCCACCCGGGTTGTACTTACTGTCATGATTTAACTCATGTGTTGGAAGAGTGTCCAGTGTATCATTCTCAAAGCTATCAGGAGAGTACAAATGCCGCGTATACCAGACCTTCATACAATCCTTACTCCAGGACCTACAATCCAGGGTGGCGTAACCATCCTAACTTCTCTTGGAGTCAGTCTGGTCATGAGCAGCCAAGACAACCATTTCCACATCAACAATATCCTGCTCAGGCATATCCTCCGACTTACCCACCAAATGTTAATTCATATCAGAGTCCACCCAGATTCCAAACATACCAAAATCCTGTGCCATATCAAGCAAATTATCAGCCCCAATACCAGAATCATCCACCACCCAATCCTTCAGATAAGAAAATCTCTGAGTTGGAGAAAATGATTGAGACTTTGTCTAAAACCCAAGCTGCAATGATGAACAATCAGCAGCAGGATATGAATAAACTGCAAATCCAAATAGGACAGTTGGCTAATTCCTTGACTGAAAGACAAAAAGGAATGCTGCCTAGCCAACCTGTGCCTAATCCCAGAGCCCATTTTCCTCTGCATGAAGTCGAAGACCTAGGACCTAGCCAAAGCCAATGTCAAGCCATTCACATCCTTAGGTCTGGAAAACATGTAGACAACAAGGTCTCAAATCAGTCTCCAAAATTTGTTCCAAAATCTGTGTCAAAACCATCAGCATCTGTTCCAGTTCAACCTGTGCATAATAGTCCTTCAACAAGCTCACAACCATCCACGTCCCAGTCAAAAGGAAAAGAGAAAGTTGATGAGCAAACTTATAAGCCTGTTGTCCCATTCCCAAATAGGCTTATAAATCATAAGAATAATGCTCACATGGAGAAGATAAGAGAGATATTTAATCAAGTACAGATCAATGTCCCTCTCTTAGATGCTATTCAACAGGTCCCATCATACGCCAAGTTTCTGAAAGAAATGTGTACTAAGAAAAGAAAGGCAAATGTCCCTAAGAAAGTCTTTTTGGCTTCCAACCTGAGTGAATTGCTTAATGGTCCAATCCCTGTGAAGTACAAGGATCCAGGGAGCCCTACCATCTCTTGTATCATAGGGCAGACCACAGTAAATAGGGCTTTGCTAGACTTGGGCGCTAGCATCAATCTTCTCCCTTTTTCCGTGTACCAGCAGTTAGGGTTGGGCAACCTTCGTCCAACCCAAATGACAATTCAGCTGGCTGATCGCTCTGTTAAGATTCCCAAGGGGGAAATTACGGATGTTTTAATACGGGTGGGGGAATTCATTTACCCCGTTGACTTTGTTGTTCTTGAAACACAACCCATACATAATCACAGAGCGCAAACACCTGTCATTCTCGGACGTCCTTTCTTAGCAACCGCAAACGCTATCATAAATTGTCGAAATGGATCAATGCGGTTGACGTTCGGAGATATGACGAAGGAGGTGAATGTCTTCCATCTGGGGAAGCAGCCAAGGGATGTGGAGAATGACTCTTTTGATGTGAACTTAATAGAAGGACTAACGAGCGAACATGTGGAGGAGATGGAATATGAATCTGAAGAAGAATTTGAGTTAGAATCTGACGACCTAACTCTTGATCAGATTGTTGGATCAGATATTGAAAGGACTACTAATTCCACTTCTATTCTTCCCTTGCACCATGAGCAACCGGTTATAGATCCAGTCCCTTCTTCTGAGCTTAAGGCTCTTCCCACCCATCTCAAGTACAAGTACTTGGGTGAGAAGGAATCCTTTCCGGTAATCATTGCATCTAATCTTACGGAACAACAAGAAGAGGACCTTTTGACTGTGCTTAGGGAAAATAGAGAAGCCATTGGTTGGACCATGGCTGATATTAAGGGGATTAGTCCTTCCATTGTCCAACATAGAATTCACTTGACGGAAGAGGCCAAGCCTAAAAGAGACCCACAGCGTCGACTTAACCCAATAATGCAAGAAGCTGTTAGATCGGAGATTCTGAAACTCTTAGACAATGGGATCATATATCCCATATCCGATAGTCAATGGGTGAGTCCGGTCCACGCTGTGCCTAAGAAAGCTGGCTTTACTGTTGTGGAGAATGAGAATAAGGAATTAATACAAACACGTCTTCCAACGAAGATTCGAGTTTGTATTGATTACAGGAAACTGAATAGTGCCACACGTAAAGACCACTTTCCTCTTCCATTTATTGATCAGATGCTGGAGAGATTGGCGGGGCATGAGTATTATTGTTTCCTGGATGGATATTCAGGATATAATCAGATCCCAATTGCTCCCGAGGACCAGGAAAAGACTACCTTCACCTGTCCGTTTGGAACGTTTGCATACCGTAGGATGCCCTTCGGTCTTTGCAATGCTCCAGCAACGTTTCAACGTTGCATGTTGAGCCTGTTCTCGGACATGGTGGAGAAATTTTTGGAAATCTTTATGGATGACTTTTCAATATATGGGGATACATTTGAGCAGTGCTTGTACCACCTAAAGCTGGTTTTACAACGATGCACGGAAAAGAATTTGACACTTAATTGGGAAAAGTGTCATTTCATGGTCAAGCACGGAATTGTACTAGGACACAAGATATCAAGCATTGGAATCGAGGTAGACAAGTCTAAGGTGGAAGTTATCACCAAGCTCACTGAACCGCAATGTTTAAAAGACATTAGATCTTTCTTAGGGCACGCGGGCTTCTATAGGAGATTCATTCAAGGGTTTAGCAATATTGCGAGACCTTTGACAAATCTCTTAGGAAAAGACGTACCCTATATCTTTGATGAAGAATGTCGAAAGTCGTGGAAAGAGCTAAAGAATAGACTTGTCTCTGCGCCGATCATATCTGCACCGGACTGGACCAAGCCATTTGAAATTATGTGCGATGCCTCTGACTTTGCGATAGGCGCTGTTTTAGGACAGCGTATTGAAAATAGGCAGCACGTAATATACTATGCTAGCAGAACGCTAAACGATGCCCAACTGAATTACACGACCACTGAAAAAGAATTTTTGGCAGTCGTTTTTGCGTTAGAGAAGTTCCGCCAATATCTGCTAGGGTCCAGGACCATAATTTTTACTGATCACTCCGCCCTGAGGTACTTAATGCAAAAGAAGGACGCAAAGGCAAGATTGATTCGATGGATCCTTCTTTTGCAAGAGTTTGACTTGGAGATAAAAGATAAAAAGGGCGTTGAGAACGTGGTTGCGGATCATTTGTCAAGAATTCCGAACGCTCCTCATGAGAAAATACCGATTAATGAAGACTTTCCTGACGAGCACATCTTTGTGATAAGTGGAGAGCCCTGGTATGCTGATATAGTAAACTACCTTGCTACCGGGCAAATTCCTTCCCATTGGTCAGGACAAGACAAACACCGTTTTCTGAGACAAATGCGGTTCTTCTTTTGGGATGAACCGTATTTATTCAAGTACTGTCCTGACCAAATTATACGCAGATGCCTTCCGGAGGATGAACACCAGAGCGTTTTGACATTCTGTCACAAGTTAGCTTGCGGTGGACACTTTGGTCCACGAAAAACTGCGGAAAAAGTGCTCCAGAGTGGATTCTACTGGCCCACTCTCTTTAAGGATGCCTTTACTTTTTGCAAGCTTTGTGATAGATGTCAAATGACGGGTCGGATTACACAAAGGAACATGATGCCCCTCACACCCATCTTGGAAGTCGAAATTTTCGACCTATGGGGCATTGATTTTATGGGACCCTTTCCTCTGTCCTACGGTAACCAATACATCTTGGTAGCCGTAGATTATGTTTCCAAGTGGGCTGAAGCGATTCCTACACGAACAAATGACAACCAAGTTGTCATTAAATTTTTAAGAGAGTACATCATTTCACGCTTCGGAGCCCCCCGTGCGATATTGAGCGACAATGGGAGTCACTTCTGCAATAGGGCTTTTGAAGCCTTGATGCGGAAGTACTCCATTACTCATAAATTGTCCACGGCTTATCATCCTCAAACCAATGGGCAAGTTGAGGTAACAAACAGACAGATAAAACTCATCTTGGAAAAAACCGTAGGACAGAATCGTAAGGATTGGTCCGTCAAACTGACTGATGCCTTATGGGCATACAGGACCGCTTACAAGACTGTCCTTGGTATGTCTCCGTACCGAGTTATTTGGGAAAGCATGTCACTTGCCTGTTGAGTTAGAACACCGTGCACTATGGGCTTTAAAGCAACTGAATCTTGATTTGGATAAAGCCGGTGTTCTCAGAAAGCTGCAGCTATCCGAGCTGGAAGAGTTACGAAACGAGGTATACGATAACGCTCGGATCACAAAGCACAGGACCAAGCTGTTTCACGACAAAGCCATTCACAGGAAGATTTTTGCTGTCGGTCAACAGGTTCTGTTATATAATTCTCGACTTCATCTTTTCCCTGGTAAACTGCGTACCAGGTGGTCAGGACCTTTTATTGTGCAGACTGTCTTTTCCCACGGAGCTATCGAGATTCTTGACCCAACTAATGGCAATATATTCACTGTGAATGGACAACGCTTAAAGCCATTTCTTACCACAGATTCTTTGTCACACGATGTTCACGAATTGGGTCTTTCCGACCCAGTTTATTTGTGACATTTTTCCATCTGTATATTTTTCCCATGCATTCTCCTGACTATCATTTTGGGACTTCTCTTGTAAATATTTTTCTTTTTAAAAATAAAAAAAATATATAAAAAAAAAAAAATTTTTTTTTTTGGGATTTTTGTGCATGAAAAGAATTTCACATCCCTAGGATTCTCTTTCCTCCCTAGGATTCCTTTCATATTCAAAAATTTTGACCTAGGGTTGTAATTTCAACTTTGACCTAGGGGTAACTTGGTACATCACCTTTTTACCTACCCCTATTTAAAGCTCTCCTTCCAACTCATCATCCCTCACCCGAGAATTTCATTTCAGATCTGAACCTCTTCCTTCACAGCCGACCTCCACCAAAAATCTGAACCCAAAATCCCCTCCTTTGCCGCGCCCTGCCGCCGATCCGCGGCAGTTCTGCCATTTCAGGCGCGCCGGAAATCTCCATTCTGACTATCTTCCTCTGCTGGTGGTAGATCCGGAGAGCGTTTTCCCGAGGCCATCTCTGTGCCTTCTGTGCTACTGATTTGGGTTTCCCCCCAAGATCTCCGGGGGTGGTTTGCAATTTCTTATCTCAAATCCTTTACTTCATTGTCTTTAGCAATTATGGCACCAAATCTATTTGTGGAGAGGGATTTTTCTGCACTTTTTAGTGAAAGAGGGGAATATGGGCATATTTTTGTGGATCGAATCCGCGCCTGGAATTGGTACACTTTGGTGTTTGATCATAATGAGCACGAAGCTTTTTATTGTCCGGATCTTGTGAACACATTTTACCATTCTATAGACTATGCTTCTGTGAATCATGATACATACCAATTTGTATCTCATATGCCATTCGGTGATATTTTGGTCACGCTTCCACTACTTGCACACATCACGCATGTTCCCATTTTCCCCATCCTAGCGACCCCTTACCCTTAATTGATTACTTAGCCATTATGGGTGTACGCTGCACTACCCAGGATCGGGGGCTCAAAGCCCAATCTACATTCAGAAACATTCATTGTGTTGGACGTTGGATCCAACGAAATATTCTTGGGCTAGATCACACTTCTACCTTCAACAGACCGGTACTACAAATTATTCATGATTTGATGACACAGACTCACACGGTCTGTTTGAACCGGACTATCTTCCGTGCTATTATCGAAAATTCCTCTCGCACTCGGGGGCCAAAATTTTCTCATTCTGTATTAATCACACGTATGTGTCAGCATTTCATATCAGACACTATTTTTTCTACATTTGCCCGAGTGACGATTACGTTAGAGAGACCCACAAGCTCATACAATAGTTGCTTGCAGGCGCTCTGGACACCCAGTGGCATGCCTGAGACTGTACCTGTGGAGTCCTCTTCAGAGGAAAGTCTAGAGGTGGAAGATGAGCCCCAATTCTGGAGACAGGAACCCCCTACGGAACCACAAGCCTTCATATCTACCATATGGAAAGGCATGAAGAAAATTTTTAGGGGTCAAGTGAGGCTAAGAAAGAAGGTGGAGGAGCAATCTTCCAGGTTGGAGGAGCAATCCTCTAGGCTAGATACCATTGAGGCGACATTGAGGAGGACACAATCAGCCGGGCCAAGCACCACATCGGTTCCAAAGAGGAGGAGGGAGTGACTTTTTACCTTTACCTATTTCATGCATCATTTTATCTTGCATACATTGAGGACAATGCATGAGATAGGTATGGGGGGGTAGATACTAACATAGGATTTTTCCTTTTTAGGCTTTTTATTTTGTTTTAGGATTTTTACTTTCTTTTAGGTCTTTTATTTTTAGATTTTCTTTTATTTTTAGATTTTTCACTTTCTTTTTAGATTTACTTTTCTTTTAGAAAAATATAATATAAAAAAAAAATAAAAACTTTTTGAAATAAGAGACAAAGTTTTGATCTATTTTTAAGAAAATTAAGATGTATCTTAGGAATTAAGAAAGCCTTAATTATGACATCTTAAACCTTGTTGAAGTAATAGATCTTGTTTGAGATTATAGGCTAAGTAAGTAAAATTGAGGAGATATTTTTATCTTACATTTTTTGCCTTAGATAAGTATGCACTTTACACTTACACATTTCTTGGGATGGAAACAAAGACCAAAAATGCCATAAAAAAAAAAAAAAAAAAAAAAAAAAAAATATATATATATATATATATATAAATAAAAATCACTTATTAAGCTGGGAAATTGTGCCTCAAGAAGCATGATGACTCACGCCTAACGGTGATCTCACTTATTAAGCTGGACAATCGTGCCTCAAGAAGCATGGTTATTCACGCCTAACGGTGATAAAAAATAATCCCCTTTAGCTAGGTGGCCTTTTCTACTCGAGACCTTAAACCCGAGGGATGTTTTCTCATCTGGTGCCCTAAGACCGTCTGGTTTGGGAGTCATCGGTTAAAGGCTCGCTAAAAGGGTAGACTAGAAAGCCTAAACTAAGGGAGAAAAATAAAAAAAAAGAAAAAAAATATATATATATAAATAAATAAATGGCTTTATGGTTGGAGTTGAAATCCCAGAAATCTTCACTGTCACGGTGTGCATACTATCTAGGTTTTATGTAAGATAAAATATTCAATCCAATTTTGAATTCTTACCTTAATTAAAGACAAGATCTTGCATGGAGACTTAGTTTAAGAAAGAATGATTATAGGTGGACTTATGACCTAGGATCACTTATATTTTTGCGGAAATAGTTCATAAACTAGTCTCTTGTTCAAAATGCGTTTTCAAAACACTAACATTTGTCTTCTTTCTTTATGGATTTTGGGGGTGTAATCCGCTGAAAACCCTCAGGAGACAACACTCCTCCTCTAGGGTAACCTAGAGGTTTAACGGCTTGTTGCACGTGCTCAGTGCAATCGTGTCACCTACGAAAGTGGTGTAATAATTAGTTAGGATTTTATTTTTCTTTCTTCTTTTATTTTTGCTCGAGGACGAGCAAAAGCTAGGTATGGGGGTGTGATTGTTACACATATTTGCATTTTATACCACCTTTATACTTTGCATATTGTATATTAAATATGATTTTTAACCCATGTTTTCTCTAATTTTGCAGATCTCCACTTTAAAGAAGAGAAGTAATTAACTACCTTAATTAGTAATAATTAAGGGGGTTAATTCATAATTAGCCAAAAGATCAAATCAGATCTCACCAAGATCTGCGCGCCAAGTGGAGAATCCAACCATCCCACGTGGCCAACAACCTAACCACCAGATCTCACCAGAAAGATCCGAGCCAACGGCCAAGATCTGGCGGCAGATCCGCGGCAATCCGCGGCAATCTGAGGGCCGTTGAGCCTCGGATTTCGTGCCAACGGTTAGGATTCGAGAAGATTCTCAATTTGCCTATAAATACCTGGGCAGAGACCTGCGTGAGCTCTAGTGAAGAGAGAGAGAAAATTTTGGATTTGTGTAATTTTTGTTTTAGGTTTCTAGTTCTCTTCTCCTTCCTCCTTGATTTCTAGCCTAAATTGAGAGAGAGTTCTTCACTTTGAGAGTTTGTAATCAAGACTTGTGACAATCTTGAAGCAAAGATTCAATGGAGCTCTCATCTTCTCTTTACTAGAATTGAGTATGCTTTCTTTTCTTATGCTTTAATTTCTTGCATTTAATTCTAGCTTTAGTTTAATTGATTAGATCTTTACTTTCATGGAGAATTATAGCTTGTTTGTTAGTGTAATGGAGGGCTAATTTCTTGAATGCATGGCTAGCTAAGACTCACCTAGCTACTACTAGCTCTTGATTGATTGTAAACTTCAATGCTTGCATAATTTCATGTTTCTTGTAAATTCCAATGAAGTTTGGATGTATCCTTTGGTGATTGCTTGCTAGATCTCTAGATGAATTGTGTGTCTCTTATAAAGAGTCTTTGATTGGATCAAAAGGATGGATTACCATGGTTGTGTCACTTGTGTAGCAAGATCAACTCAAGTACTTCAAGCTAACTTTGTAGTTAAGCTTTGAATGTACAAAAGAGTTTGATTCTTCTACCTTTGCACTAAATGAGTATCATGCCTATAGTTCCTCAATGTTCATCTAGTAAAAGGACCTAAGATTCAAGAAGAGGATTCTAGCTAACTAACTAAAAGGAACTCTAGTCTTCAAGAAGGAATACTACACATGCAAGCTATATTAAATTGCCTATGATTCTTGATGAGGCAATCTTGCAATCAACAATAGAGTTAGTATGTTAGCAAGAAGGTGTAGTAATGCTAGCCATGCATCTTTTTAATCAAAAGAGTTTATACATCTTATTCTAGCATTCTTATCTTTTCTTTACTTCATCACACTTCATTCACTTCACTTCTTTTTCACAATGCACCACCAATCCACAACTTCTTGTATATTGCTCTTGTGTAATTAACAAAGAAGAGGTATCGTTTCTTTGTCTCACTAGTATCGTGAAGCTTCTACGCTTGCTCTCCTTGTGGTACGACTCGATATAGCTACTTGCTATAACGAAAGATTGGAACAAGGTATAATAATCACATATTCGAAGTAAACAAGATCAAAGGTGAACTCTAAACCATTAACCATTTCTTTCACACCTCATTTTTGTGCAAGAACTTCATTGTACCTAGTTTTTACCAATCAAGAAGACCATTGGAATTCCAGGCAGGAGATCATGTGTTTTTGAAGATATCACCCACCAGAGGAGTAATCCGGTTCGGTGTTCGTGGAAAGCTTAGTCCGAGATATATCGGCC
>JAVJIF010022880.1:0-12412 GCA_038442645.1 Agave tequilana | reverse complement strand
AAACAAATTACCAGAAATGTAACAAATTATTTTACTGGCATGCTATATAAAATTCATTTTTTTTAGCATAAAGTTCAACTTCTGATTGGTCAAGGTTTTTTTTGCCTCCTCTTATTGGATTCTCCAATAGCCACATTTATAGAACTGCAGTCCAGTTTCCTCAGCATGTTCTGTGCAAATCGCAGTTTACCCAAATCTCATGATTCACAGCTGTGTAGCTCTCAGCCCATCACTGCCATCATCAACAAAATTTAAGTTGGACTGATCTCTCTCTCGTTCGCTTGCTTGTCTTGATATGTAGGTTGTAGCCTTTCTATCATCTTTCCTCTTCAATGTGACTGGCTAACAACCCTTTACATTATTCTACCTTTGTCTTCTCTTCATTATTAAGCCTACTGTTTTTTTTCCTTAGCAAATCTCATTTTCCCTTCCACGAGGAATCTCATTGTGTGGGGCCTTGACATTAACTGATCTGAAGTGAAGTACCTCACATTAATTGTGCAGTCAATTGTGATTGTCCTTTTAACTTAAATTTGAGCTTAAATTCCAATTATTGGTGTTAGAAAAGGTTTCACCCTGCACCGTGCCTCCTTGTCCATTATAACTGTTGATTGCCCTCCAAAAATTCAGCTTTTTCACCCTTTATAACCATTGATGTACGTTAAAATGTGTGATGTATGTGATTTAACCCATGTTTCATTCTCAATTGTTAGTGTGACAAGTGCAGTCGATTTTCTTTCTTCTTTTTAACTATAGTCGCAGTTACAATGGACAGCAACTACAAATCGAACAATTGTAACTCGACTTTTTTTTGCAACTGTAATTGCAGTTGCTAAGTCTAGTTGCAGTGAAACAAACAAATCTAAGTGCAACAAACTTCAGAAAATGTTCACGAGCAATTCCTGCAAGCCTATGAATTGTTCATATGGATATATAATGGGAACAATTGAAGAATTTTCAGTAACTGGGAGAATATCACAAGTGCAGAAGGAAGACCAAATCCCAGGTCTCTCACACAAGGAGGATGTAGTTATTTGTCAGTAAGCCTTGAATCTTCAACTCAATCCATGAGCCAAAGTTTGGTGTGTGAGCTGCCGCAGCAGAACTTAAATTAGAACTCTGAAGGAGCAAATTCACTAATATCAATGAGTTGTTTTCGGCCATCATTCACGTCACACGGCTGCACGCAGCCCTACTCCTAGCCCCCTCAATCAAAACCCTTTAAAGGACGTCTCTCTCATCACCTCCTTGCCTCCTCTAATCTTGCAACGTGACCCGTTTGACAGCAGTGGAAGCTTACAATGCCCAAGGTGCATGCAACCTTCCAGTGGCCGATACTACCGCAGTAGTGTCACGTGGAACTCATCCAGTCACTTTTTGGCTATGGTTGTTTTATTCACTTTCTTTGATTGCTTTGTATTGAAGAAACATATGCATTTATTCTATTTTGATGGTATTGACTTGCAATGTATGTACCATGGGGTTGTTTGATTTGCCGTACAAGTTGTAAAACTCCGTAATCTGTAAATGACTTACAACCCAATTATAGCTACGACGTTTGTTTGGACAGTAATTCGTAAAAGACTTACGCAACTCAAATATCACTCACTTGCAACTCAATTACCACTCACTTACAGCTTAGTTACAGTTAATTTTGTGGTCATGCAAATTTGTATTATTTTTTTTTATGTTAGTATTAAATTTTTTTAATATTTAACAATTTATATATTTATTTGCAATTTTAAAACTTTTTAAATCACTAAATAGTAATTTTGTGATCAACTTTTCCACTTACAACTTACACATTACGACAACTAAATATCGTAAATTACAAACATTTTCTCACTTACAACTTTATATTACCTATCAAACACGTAAAACTTACATGCATGTAACTCTACCAATTATTACTTACGATTTACGGTCAACTACGACAACAAAAAAGACCTATGTTTTAAACATGTGTAGCACTTTAATTGTTTCATTAGGAGTGTGCAAGCTAACCAAGATTTTCGCGCGCAAATGCCACTAGCGCCTTCACATCCTTCCTTCTCTAACATCGCATGTTGTACTCTACAGCAAGTTCCGACTCGATCACCATCTTCTAAAGAAAAGTCTATAATAAAAAAGAAAAGAGTTTTTTTTTTTTTTCCTTCCAAGAACGCTGCTCTCCGAATTCCTCTCTCAAGCTCCGAACTGCAGACACGCTCAGCTGCAGAATATCAAACCTCATGAATGATTTAACAGAGTATCAGGCAAAATAAAAAGCCAAAAATGAATTAAGTAGCAAAGCCTGTACCTGATCGAGAACAGATTACTACATTGACACCAGCCTTTAGAAAATCTTTTGCAAGTGCGTACCCAATTCCTACACATAAATAACACAAGATTAATAGTAGAATAAAATGGTTCTTAAAAAAAATTAGGGGTTAAAATAAAGGAGAGACCTTTGGTTGAACGGTGATGAGGACATTATAAGGAGGATCATGGGCTCTGTTTTGGAGGAAGATTCCACCCCGATTCCAATTCCCCTGAGATTCCGGGTCCGGTGCCCTAGATTCCATTGAGGGGAGATGGGCCGGAGGAGCAGCAGCTGTGAACCGGAATTTGGACCGGCACCGGGCGGGCCGGGGTCGATGACTTCGGGTTGGGGCAAGAGAGTGGGAGCGAGCGTGGGAAGAGGGGGAGGGGGGGAATTGAAGCGAGCGCCCCGACGGGAGGAATGAATTGATAATAGCATGTGGATGTAAATATAAATATAATAACTAGTATTTCACGATCGGCGGTGAAAAATCGATAGACCAATCAAGACAGAGCGCAAAGAAAGGGGCGGGGTGTGTGTGTGTGTGTGTGTGTGTGTGTGTTGGGAGAGGGATGAGGAAGCTGCTCTCTCTGGGGGAGGTGGGAGAGGGATGAGGAAGCTGCTCTCTCTACCTCCCGCGTGCATCACCATCATTGTTGTTCTTTCTCTCGCGTATAATGACGGATAGAGGAATAGAGGGATGGATAAATTTCTATACTAGATAACCACTTGGGGGTGAAATCGAGCGGTGAAGAGAAGAGAGAGGGAAGAGAGGAGGAAAAAGGAGGGAAAAGATGGGAGAGGGAGAGGGAAGATAGGAAGAAGAAGGAGGGAGAAGAGGGGAGAGAGGAGGGTCGCAGGGAGAGAAGAGAGGGCGGCTCTCTATGCCTCTCTCTCTCTTTGGGGGACAGACGAACGGACAAAATCGAAAGAGTCACGAGAAAAATCTCTTCTTGCTCGGATTGATGAGTCACAGAACAAAATCTCTTTTAGATCAGTTTTGATTAATTTAGGATTGTTAACATATTCGTTCCTTACATTTTTTTTTAATTTTAGCATTAGTCTCTAAAATCTTGTGATTTTAATTAGTCCCTCAATTCTTTTAGTTATTTTGAGTTGAACAATAGTTAGGTTGGCCGGTTAAAAAATATTATTTTAAAATTAACAGAATTAGGTATTAAATAAAAATAATCTCCCCTCTTTATTAGTTAAGTCTAATTCTAAGTTCGTAACTTCTTTGTTCTGATTAGGAGTAACTTTATTTGAGATACGAAAATTATAAAGATTTGAGGGAGTAATATAAAAATACAAAATGTAAGGGCGGATATATAAATATAATGAAATATTTTGCTTCAGTCACAGTTAGAAGAAAAAAAAACTCAGCGTCATAACTTGATTCTCTACGGCCTCTTTCATGTCAGCAAAAACTAGAGTGTATTGAGATTAAAATAGCAAATACTTGTAATCGCTTTGGTCAAGCTTGACCTTCTCAACTTTCCCATGAATCTCCAGGAGGGCAAGTCCTCATAGCACACCTGAAAGTAGTAATCCTTTGATACCACATTTCTAAGCTTTGCGACATCTTTCTTTGATAAAGTTTTCTTGCAAAAAGTCTTAGATTGTTTGTCCTCCCGAAAGTTCAACTCATAATCCCCCGCGTCTCCCATATCTCCCTTTTCTTGAAGCAAATTCTAATAAATCATTCTCCTAAAATCTATCTAACATGATTTCCAATTTGTTCGTGCCGATCAAAATATTGAGATTTCCAAACAAATTAGAAAATTGCAAAAATCTCGAAATTGAAAAACTACAAATGAGGAGGGGACGAGAGACAGCGGGGGCCGAGAGGAGGAGGCAAAAGGCGGTGGGGCGAGGCCGAGGGCGAGGGCAATTGTGTGCGTGTTTTGGGAATTTGGGCAATTTGGGAAAAAAATATTAGCTGGGGTGTGTTTAGCAATTTTGTGAATGTGTTAAGAGTTAGGGTATATTTAGCAATTTTGTGAGTGTGAATAGCAACTCTCCAAAAAATGATTCCTCCCAACAACTACTTGCTTATATATTTTCATTTTCTATTTTACCACTTCTCATTGCGCTTGATGTTGCTCATCCTTTAAACTTGATCCCGACGCACAGTAATTAGCGGCTTGACCTGCGCGGTCAGATCGTCGTGGGGTTAGAAACAGGGAGCCCCCTCCCGGTGTTGGGGGTGGAGCCCCTGGATTTTTTTTTTTTGATCGATCTTTTTGCAGATCTCATTTTATTCATACTCGTGATGAGTTCTGTTAAGACGGATTCAGAAATAGGACATTTTTGTGAGGACTACGATCATAATCAAAACCTCAAAAAATAGGGCATTTTGTGAGGACTGCGTCCATGGCCGCAGTCATGGTTAAAACCTCAAAACTAGGGCATTTTGTGAGGACTGTATTTATGGCCGCAGTCCCAATAAAGAGAACCGCGATCATGGTCACAATCATATAAAAACTAATATTTTTTTGATAGCAGTGCTCATAAATAAGCATTTTATGAGGACTGCAATCATGATCACAATTCTCAGAAATAGGGTTGCAATCATTTTGTAATGACATAGTCGCAGTCATTAGAAATAATGTATTTTCGAAACAGTTTGTTTTTTTTTAAAGCGGGTTTTTTAGTCTTTCGTCGGTGATGAGCGCTTCAGCGCTTGACACGTAGGGGCGCATCAGTGGCGGAGCCAGACGCTGGGGGCCTCTGATTTGTGCCCCCCTCCGGAGGAGCGGGGCAGCGCGGTGGGGCGCGGGGCAGAGTCGGCGCAGGGTAGCGCTGGAGGTCGAAGGCTGTTGGGTTTCTTTTCTTCGGTTGGAAGGAGAAGAAGGGAGAGGATTATTGCACTTAATGCATGATTAAGAGGAGTATTTAATTGCATGCATGAGGTTAAGAGTATAATTGCATGCACATGTGTTGGTTAATGGAGAGAGAATTTAGTTGGTGGGATCTTCTGTGTTTGGTCTAAAACACAAAACGCTAAGGAGGCTCTCTTGATTCATGTGGGGTGTCAGATGGGTGCTTGGGATTCGGTGTGGACTTCAAACACCAAACACTCAGGTAGAACACATAGAAAGCATGAGAATGAGTGCATATCAGATCAACAGTCGGGGTTGATCGGATGATGAATCAGAGAATCAGTGTCAGATTTGAGTGATCCAAGAGTCGAATCCTATGTTTTTCAGTGTTTTGAACGCAATGGTGGATGCAGATCAAAGAAATTCTACTGTTTTGAAGCAGTTTTTGTACAGATCGGCAAGAAATCGACAGGTAATCAAAGAGACCGGGTACATGTGCCGTTGGGAGGTTGCCCTCAATTAGGTTCTCGACGTCACGCTTGAGGTCGGGCTCACCGGCATCGACAGAGGCGAGCGAGAGACTCAGGAAAAAACTCACCTCGCTCGCCCGAAGGAGGAGAAAACTCGGGTTAGACTATACCACTCGACCTGATTAGCCCGCCTTACCTCGTAACCCGTTTAATAAATGGGTCGGGTAGGCCTGTTTGCCCTCTGTTGGAAAACAAGGTATGGACAAGCTGAGATTAAGGAAATTCATTCTAGCATAAATTCGAGGCGTGATACTATCACTGGCTTTAAAACAGAAATTGCCCCCTTATAATGTACGGGGTTCAGGCAATTTGTTATGAAGATACAACGGATTTTTTTGAATATTGTGTGCAATGTAAATATTCAAACTCTTGAACTCAATTCAAGATAATATTGTTCTCTATACGGATCACAATTAATGTATGCTTACAATAATATTATAGTTAGAAAGGAAATAAAAGGAAGGAGAATTGTTTTTGTTGTTGTTTTCCCCCCGAGACCCCTAGGCTATATATAGAAAAATTCATGAGGTAGTTGACTCCAAAGGTCAAAACCAATTACTTGGGTCGGTTAACGAAACCGTTTGCATAGGTTAATGAAATCACAAAAACCCGTAGGATAATAGCTGTTAGGAGAGAGGGACAGATGCATGTGGGAGCACTAGATGTTGGGCTATGGGCTAACTGCATGCATGTAGATAGGGGTGGCAGATGGGTCGCAACCCACTAAGACCAATTCAGAGTTATCGGATCTAGGTTTGGACTAATCGGGTTAATCGACTCAACCTGACTGACCCGATTATTAAATGGGCCGAGTCGATCCGAACCCTCCAGACTCGATTATTCTCTCTCCTCCCCTCGATCTCCTCTGTCGCCGCCCCTCGCCTCTTCCCTATATGCATGAGCCTAGTTTCAAACTCGTGAAATCTAGTATGTGAGTTTAGTGTGATGACCAACTAAACTACCAAACAATTTGGTAATATAGTGTAAAGAAATTGTATTTAAAGTTTAATAATCAGGTGAAACGGATCGGTCGGGTCAACCCGACTAAGTCTAGCTCAGCTCTGAGTTTGAATTTTGACCGACAGGTGGGACCCGCATATTTATTTTTTCTTTTTCTTTTCTTTCTTTTCTAACATATCTTCCCTAATTTATTGTACTTTTCCGGGTAGATGGTAATGCATAAAACAGGTTAATGAAAATCCCTCGAGATGGAGGGTTGCAACAGTTGCATAATTTCACATATCACAGAGAGACCTTGCCAAGTTGCAATTTTGCTTTGCCATGGTAGGGTCCAGTCCGATCAAATCAACGTACGTTTGGTTGATGGTTTCATGTCTGGCAGGCAAAAACTCTGGCGTTGGCTGATACACGCAGAATACAAGCTGCCCCTTTAGACATCTCCAAGAAGAAAAAGATAAGCGTCACACTGTCACAAGACTCGATAAGCAATCACATATGCAACTCATGCTCAGTGACCCAATTCATATCGGATACAATACATGAACCACAACTAGATAATATAAAACTCAAAATTCTAATCACCATTAACTTCTAAAAATTCAAAATATTACAAAACAATCTGGACTTAAAAAAATTGTCACCTCACCATGCTATTACTCAATGGCTAACACATGATGTTTTTTCAGTGTGAGTATAAATTTAATAAAATTTCAATATGAGCGTTTGATGTAATATGCAAAAAATAAAAATAAAAAAATATTACACCCACTAAAATTTGAATCTGTGACATCTAATAACTTAAATTTATAAGTTATCATTTGTGATAAAACTCAAAAATATTTTTTATACTACTAAAAATAATCTAAAATGAAGAGATAATATACAAAAAAAAAGTTAAAAACTGTATGTACTCTTTTATTGTTTTATAAAATGAACATACACTATTCCATTATTTTTTAAAATTCAGGGTGGACAAGCCTACACTGTGGACTGTATGTGGGTGCGCCACTACCATTAATATTTTCATTTTGCTAAAATCTCCCCCCACGCTCAAGAAGTTAAAAAAAAAAAAAAAAAAAAAAAAAATCTCTCCACACACAAGAAGAGAAGTTGAGAACTGGTATCCGCAAAGCCCATCCCAAGCATTGCTCATCTGAATTTATTGTCACCCATTGATAATCTGCGGTCCAAGGTATTCTACGCCAACCATATTCAAGTCCTCAGGCATCTGTATCTCTTCCAACCAACTAAGACGATCATCATGCTTTCCAGCTCTGCCGACAGATCCATCTGAAAGAATTCAGTCATCAGAAAACATGAGCACTTGCTAGTAACTCAGTCAAGGAAGGATTAATTGGTTAATAATCTTAAAAGCCAAGTTGATGATAGTATACTGGCCGGCTCTATTTTCATGTGAGGCTATACATTCACCTCCATTTTATATATAATATAACTGGCTGCTAATTGTGGGGCGAATGTTGGGCTATAAAAAGATATCATGTCTAGAAGATGAGTGTAGCGAAATGAGCATGCTTCGTTGGATGTGTGATAACACGAGGAGAGATAAGATGAGAAAAGAGAATATTCGTACTAAGATAGGCGTAACCTTTATAGAAGAGAAAATAAGAGAAAACCGCCTATGATGATTTGGTCACGTGCGACGTAAACCTACAGATGCGCCAGTCCGGTGAATAGAATGTATCAAATTAGAACAAGTTAAAAGAGCACAGGAGAGACCGAAAAAAACATGAATGGAGGTAATACGACAAGATATAGAAACTAAAGATCTTAGTGAAGGCATATTGCTCGATAGGAATGAGTGGAGAAAGCTGATCCATGTGCCCGATCCGACGTAATTCTTTTTTGGTTCATGTAGCCTACCCCAAATACTGGAGACAAATGGCTTAGTTGTTGTTGTTGTTGTAATTGTGCGGGCGAATGGTATATAGATAATACTGCAACTTGCATCAACAGGTCAAAGAAGTAGATTATCAAAAAGAGTAGGCAATATAGAACCCCATAAAGAAAAAAAGCAAGATCCGATATTGGAAGTCAACCAGCCGGTTAAGGAAACTTGTCGAAAGGCTTATGTGGCACCACGCAAAGATTCACTTGACGATCTATATTCGCTGGCTCAAGCGGCATCACGTGTTCTAAAGAGCAAAACTGGAAGAAACTGTATGTGAAGCCAGCAGAAACCATTATATTGTGTGCTGCTGCACCTGCTGTAATATAAAAATGTGCTTGGTTGCAATATCAAAAGGATAAAGCTACAGTTGTTTAATTAAATGTTAATAGGGTCTATATGCTTCAATCGAAAAAAATAGGGCATATATATACTAAGCTAACAAGATAACTGTGTACTGTATAATATACCAGACGTCATTATGAAACTGCCAAGCAATTTTTATTTACCAAGCCTGTTCAAATAGATCTTGTCCTTAAACTACATGCATGATACAGTTCAATATAGACAATCGTCTATATCTTAATTATCGTGTTAAATCACAGCATGAAAAGGACGGAACTTCATTAATCTTTCCTTCTGTCCTTTAAACTTTCCTTCCGTCCACATCATTATATTAGAATAACAACCTGCTCCTACTTCTTTATGTAACATCGCAAACTAATCAGTAAACTTTAGGAAGCTTAGCATCGGTTTGGGTACTTAACTCCACCCACAAAAGCAGCTTAAAGAATATCTTATATATATATTCAAGAAGCACTGCTTACCAGAAATATTGGAAAAGGGGTGATTTCTGTAATATGTGCAGTCGCGGTCATCTTCTTTCGAGTAAGGAGGTCCTAATACGTCTAACACTGCACATGGGGTAATGGCTCTAAACGTGTGCATGTTCCCTCCGGCTGCAGGATATAGGGTGCATGTTTTGCATGGGGCAGTGAAATCAGAATCCACCACCATTCTTGCCAATCTAACTGCAAATATTGCCCCTCGTCAAACAAAATGGACATAATGAAAGCCATATGTGCGTACAATATACAAAATGAATTAAACCCTCGCTTACAGTTAGTTGGAGTAGCTTCTTCTGAAATATTAGGATCAACAAAGTCGTATGATGTTATGTGCATTGTTCCTAGGAGGAGTTTGCTGAAAACAGTCATCCCAGGATGGTTATGGAGTGGAATAACTGCTGTTGGTGGCAAAAAGAATATACACATCTGCGTAAATAGAAGGGCATGTAAAGGAAACAATTGTAAGAGAACGGAAATTGGATTAATCTGAGTCATGAGCCACAATTTAAAAAGAAAGCAAACAATAAAAAAACTATGTGATCCTCGACAAATTAGAAAAATGAAGCAGAGTGGTGAGAGAAAAGCTAAGAAAACTAAGACTTCTTCAAAATATCATGTCACAATCAAATGGGTGCCAAGGAATGATCTGCCATTGAACATTATATGAAAATCATCAAATTACATTTTAGTTAATATTTTATTTAACATTTCCCTAATGATCTCACTAAAAAAATTGCAATATGATAATCTAACATGGAGTGGATATTAGATTCTAAAATTGCAATATCTGGTCCACTCAGACTGGATATCTTGCAGATCTAGGTATTACAATATTCGGATTCATAGACACAAATCCGAATATGCTATCATAACTCAATAATCATATTTGGTAAAAAAAACCAATTCCTTTTGAGATGGGCATTCTTGAAGTTGGAATCCTAATCCTCTGAGTCATGGGCTACTCTCCTCTATTCTAGATCTGGGAATCTAAAAATGGTGAAAGCAAGGGTTGTGCGCCGGATGTTTTGAAACTGCTGGATCTGTTCAAATTCAGAGCCGCCATTCAGATGTGGATATTTGGTAAAAATGAATTTGGATTTGCATACCAGTCAGAAATTAACAAATAGAACTAAAATACTTGAGGAAAAAATGAGCAAAAACCATTAATTTTAGTATTCTCTTGTGTGAAAATATTAAAAATATATAAGATATTAAGATGATGATGAGCTTGGTTTTTTAACCAAGATGTTACATCATGCAGTAGTTGGTGTAATTGAAATATATATGCATTTAGACTATTCATATGTTCAGATATGCATTCAGACATGTTGTGTAGTTTTATCATTATCATATCCATGTTTGTATTTTAAACGTATACTGGATATTAATATCTAGGTTCATAAAACAAATACGAAAATGAATATCCCTACTCTTAACCATGTATTCATATGTGGATGTACTTCCAACTTAGCTATAAGTATTTCCATATTAAAAATTTTATATCCTCGTTGTTAATCTCAATCCCTAATACAAGAATGGCCACACTCACCCAATAATTTGAAACTCAAAATTTTCAAAATAGTTACGTAGTTGGTTGCCTCATCCATTGTCACGATTCCAGAAAATGAATACTCACATAGTTTGTATTCAGTTTTTAAATAGTTCCAATGGACTAGGTAATTAAATTTACCTAGCATTTTTTAGAGAGAAACCATAGGGAAAAAAACGTATTGCAATTATGCAAGCATGGTGAGATTGTACTGGGATCATGATTCTTACCGAGAAGTTATCGCAATAGTAAATAGTCGAATATGTGATTGCTGGAGTGCCCTTGACAGGACTTGGGTCACTGAAGAAATCTAGATCTGCGCTGAGCCCAAAATCCTCTGGTTTCATTTTGTCTGTCACAGAAGGAAATAAAAAGTTATAAACTTTAATTGAGCATACTCAACTACCGTTAGTTTTCATGAAGCCTCAACAACAATCTAAATTTGATTTACACGGATGAAAGCTGCTCACAAATTAAAAAATAAAATAAAGAGGAAAAAGAATAAAACTCTCGTAATCCCACTATACGTCATCGTTCTTTTATGTAAGCAAACTATCATGTTAATTAATTCAAAATATACCTTTCATTATCATAAAAATCACATAACAGAGTTAATGATCAACTTATGGTAATGTATGTAGCTCATCCAATAAAACACCATAAAAATGTGAACTTTATAACTGAAAATAGCGATTCAAACCCACTACAGATCATCTCTCTTCTCACTAATCAATGGGAACAAAATCTAATCCAATAAAATCCTTTCAAACGTACCAAGAAACAGCTTCAGCATGTTCACATCTTTCGGCGGCGGAACGGTGCCAGGCCCCTTGAAGATCGCCTTCGACACGTCGAACAGTCCCTGAACCGCCGCGTTATCGGCCTGAACTCGCCGCCTCGGCCGCCGCCGGCCAAACCCTCGCTTCCGAAACACCTTGTCCCTTCTCCCCACCCCAAGAGACAACTGCTCTATCTCCATCCGACCCTATCCGATCGAAAAACTGCAGAAGTAGAACTTGTTGGGTTTCAATAAACGAGATACTTGTCAGGGTGAAGGGAATTGGATTAGCGTTATATAAAGTGGAGAATGGGGGAGCAAAACCAGGGCCATGGAATTTTTGGAAGGGCAAGCCCCCAGATTCACTCTGAGACAGAGAAAAAAAGAGAGAGAGGGACTTACTACACTATTTTTTAGAAAATAAATAAATATATTATTAAACTTTTCTTTTTTTGTTTGGTTTAGAATTTGAAGATATTTCCTTTTTGGGTCTCGTTAGAAGGCACAAGGGAGAATTGAAACTGGGAGCATTCCCTCCGCCGCCCAAGCGCCCCCCTTATTGGCAGCCCCCAACCAACTGTCCGTACACGGATTTTTTTAAACGATCCGCCCTCGAGGAGCGGGATACGTTGAATTACTGTTATGTCCTCCTTTCGTAAAGATTTCTTTCTTTCTCTTTTTCATTTTTTTCTGCATTATGAAGCTTCTCTTGTCACG